>PVKP010031165.1:0-27212 GCA_004027715.1 Plecturocebus donacophilus | reverse complement strand
GTGCTCTGTTTCCTAGCAGAGCAGAGGGAAGTCCCTTTCAGGTGCCCACACCACAGGCCTCAGGATGGCTTTTTGTCTGAGGGCCTCATTAGGCCCAGACTGCTGCTGCTGGTACCAGTCTCCTGAGACACTGCCACCCTGGAGCCCATGCATGCCCAGCTGTTCTTACTGCTTAGTAGCCTTGAAGCAGCATATCTCCTCTGTCCCTGGCAGGATCCTGGGAGGCTTTCTTTACAACCCCTGCTTTCCTGACTTCTTCATCTGTCCAACACTGGGTGACCCTTCCCAGTTTCCCAGCAGGGGTTTCATGGGCCCCCATCAGTGGGTCTGGGCCTGGGCCTTGTCCCCCTTCTCAAGAACAAACTATTTCTATGCACATCCTTGGAGGCGAGGTGAGTTCCTTACAGAGACCAGAGCAAGTGTAAGTCTTGGAGTGCAGGCAGAGAGGTCCATGGCTTCCCCAGCCCAGGAAGGGTATCAGTAACATTCATTTTCTCTCCCCTCACTGGTATGGGTTCAGAGCAATGCCAAGTGCCCCTCTCTGCTCCCCTGCCTAGTGGGGTGGCAGTGGCTACTTCTCAGCCCCTCTAGTCCCTGCTCCTCTTAGAACCTTCACCAAGTGGTAGGCCACCTCTGGGCAGGACCACCTGCATCTGGCACCCAGGAGGTAAGGCAGACACCATGCTTAGTTGATAGAGTCTGAACTCAGTTGGAGATACAGGGGTTCAGACTTGGGAAGAATCTGTCAGTGTGCATGGAGTGAGGTGAGGTGTGTGTGTGTGTGTGTGTGTGCATGTGCATGTGTGTATGTGTGTGTGTATGAATGTGCATGTGTGCATGCCTTTTTTCTTTTTACCATGAAGACAGCTGAATTGGGGGTATTTTTCTACAAGAAGCAGTCAACCTTCTCTCCTCTATAAGGACTGGCTGTAACCTTAAGTCCATCAAAGTTACTTCCAGCCTAGAGAGAACTTCACCAAACAGCTGGTGTGGCCTGAGGGTGGCCATGCTGGGAAATGGGCATGAGAATAAATACCTCCCGAAATTCATTCTGAGCCCAGCAGGAGAGAATGGTAGGGTTGCCAGAGCTCAGAAGTGCAAGCCGATTACCCACCCCACCCTGCCTCGCCGTACCTTTCCTTTCTTCCCTTGGGTGAATGCAAGAGCAACAGTGGCTGCCCTTCCCACCTGGACAGTGGTGTGTGTAGAAAGCAAGCTGGGTGGATGTTTGTGGTGGGGCCTTATGGTGCCTAGGAGGAGATAAAGATGATGAAGTTTTTCATTATTGTATAAATGAATATTTGTATGATTAAATTAACACACACCAAAAAAAAAAAGCTGTTAAAAAATGTGGCATATATACACCATGGAACACTATGCAGGCATGAAAAAGAATGAGTTAATGTCCTTTGCAGGGGCATGGATGAAGCTGGAAAGCATTATTCTCAGCAAACTGACACAAGAACAGAAAACCAAACAGCACATGTACTCACTCATAAGTGGATGTTGAACAATTAGAACACATGGACACAGGGAGAGAAACATCATGCACCAGATCCTGCTGGGGGGTAGGAGAGCTAGGGGAGGGATAGCAGGGGGTGGAGGAATTGGGGAGGGAGAACATTAGGAGAAATAACTAACATAGATGATAGGGGGATTGTTGCAGCAAACCACCATAGCACGTGTATACCTATGTAACAAACCTACACGATCTGCACAGGTACCCCAGAATTATTAAAGTACAAAAAAAGAACTAGAAGCACAAGATCAAACAAATTCAAAAGCGAGCAGAAGACAAGATATAACTCAGACCAGAGCTCAACAGAAGGAGATAGAGACACACACACACACACAAAAAAAAAATCCTTCAAAAAAATCAATAAATCCAGGAGCTGGTTTTTTTGAAAAGATCAACAAAATAAATAGACCACTAGCCAGACTAATACAAAAAAAAGAGGGAAGAATCAAGTAGATGCAATAAACAATGATAAAACGGATATCACCACTGATCTCACAGAAATACAAACTACCATAAAAGATTACTACAAACACCGCGATGCAAATAAACCAGTAAATCTAGAAGAAATTGATACATTCCTGGACATTTACACCCTCACAAGACTAAACCAGGAAGAAGTCGAATCCCTGAATAGACCAATATCAAGGTTTGAAGTTGAGGTCGCAGTTAACAGCCTACCAACCAAAAAAGTCCAGGTCCAGACAGGTTTATAGCCAAATTCTACCAGAGGTACAAAGAGAAGCTGGTACCACTCCTTCTGAAACTATTCCAAGCAATAGGAAAAAAGAGACTCCTCCCTAACTTATTCTATGATGCCAGCATCATCCAATATTATACTGAATGGGCAATAACTGGAAGCATTCTCTTTGAAAACTGGCACAAGACAAGGATGCCTTCTCTCACCACTCCTATTCAACATAGTATTGGACGTTCTGACCAGAGTAATCAGGCAAAAAAAAGAAATAAAGTATATTCCATTAGGAAAATAGGAAGTCAAATTGTCTCTATCTGCAGACGATATGACTGTATATTTATAAGACCCCATCATCTCAGCCCAAAATCTCCTTAAGCTGATAAGCAACTTCAGCAAAGTCTCAGGATACAAAAATCAATATGCAAAAATCACAAGCATTTCTATACACCAAAAACAGACAAACAGAGAGCCAAATCATGAGTGAACTCCCAACCACAATTGCTACAAAGAGAATACAAAACCTAGGAATACAACTAACAACGGATGTGAGGGACCTATTCAAGGAGAACTATAAACCACTGCTCAACGAAATAAGAGAGGACACAAACAGATGGGAAAACATTCCATGTTCATGGTTACGAAGAATCAATATTGTGAAAATGGCCATACTGCCCAAAGTAATTTATAGATTCAACACTATCCCCATCAAGCTACCATTGACTTTCTTCAAAGAATTTGTGGGGGGAAAAAAAACCTTAAACTTCATATGGAACAAAAAAAGAGCCCACATAGCCAAGAGAATTCTAAGAAAAAAACAAAGCTGGAGATATCACACTATCTGACTTCAAACTATACTACAAAGCTACAGTAACCAAAACAGCATGGTACTGGTACCAAAACAGAGATATAGACCAATGGAAGAGAACAGAGGCCTCAGAAATAACCAATGCATCTACAACTAACTGGACTTTGACAAACCTGACAGAAACAAGCAGTGGGAAAAGGATTCCTTATTTAATAAATGGTGTTGGGAAAACTGCCTAACTATATGCAGAAAGCTGAAACTACATCTCTTCCTTACAACTTACACTAAAATTAACTCTAAATGAATTAAAGATTTAAACAAAAGACCTAACACCATGAAAACCCCAGAAGAAAACAAAGGCAGTACCATTCAGGACATAGGCATGGTCAAGGATTTCATGACTAAAACACCAAAAGCAATGGAAACAAAAGCCAAAATAGACAAATGGGATCTAACTAAACTAAAGAGCTTCTGCACAGCAAAATAAACTATCATTGGAGTGAACTGGCAACCAATAGACGGGGAAAAAATTTTTGAAATCTACCCATCTGACAGAGGGCTAATATGCAGAATCTACAAAGAACTTAAACAAAGTTACAAGAAAAAAAAACAACCCCATGAAAAAGTGAGTGAAGGATATGAACAGACACTTTCCAGAAGAAGACATTTATGCAGCCAACAAACATATGGAAAAAAAGCTCATCATCACTGGTCATTAGAGAAATGCAAATCAAAACCACATTGAGATATCATCTCATGCCAGTTAGAATGGCTATCATTAGAAAATCAGGAAACAACATATGCTGGAAAAGATGTGGCGGTATAGGCATGCTTTTGCACTATTAGTGGGAATGTAAATTAGTTCAATCATTGTGGAAGACAGTGTGGCGATTCCTCAAGGGTCTAGAAATAGAAATTCCATTGGACCCAGCAATTCCATTACTGGGTATATACCCAAAGGATTATAAATCATTCTATTATAAAGACACATGAACATGTATGTTTATTGTGGCACTGTTCACAATAGCAAAGGCTTGGAACCAACTCAAATGCCTATCAATGATAGACTGGATAAAGAAAATGTGGCACATATATACCATGGAATACTATGCAGCCATTAATAAGGATGAGTTCATGTCCTTTGCAGGGACATGGATGAAGCTGGAAACCATCATTCTCAGCAAACTTACACAAGAACAGAAAGCCAATCACCACATGTTCTCACTCATAAGTGGATGTTGAACAATTAGAACACATGGACACAGGGAGAGGAACATCACACACCAGGGTCTGTCAGGGTGTGGGGAGCTAGGGGAAGGATAGCAGGGGGTGGGGGGATTGAGGAGGGGTAGCATTAGGAGAAATACCTAATGCACATGACAGGATGATGGATGCAGCAAACCACCATGGCACATGTCTACCTATGTAACAAACCTGCACATCTGCACATGTACCCCCGAACTTACAGTATAATAAATTAATAAAAAAGAAAAGAAAATGAATTTTTTAAAAAGCTGAAACTTTAACAAGGAAAAAAAATGCTCCAATGCGCCTCCATAACTCTTTGGAGAGTGTGCCTCAGAAGAGTCAGAAGATAACCCTAATCCTGTGCTGTGATGTATTTTACAGTATGAGACTTGTGAGTTGTATTTTGTCTTACTCCCTGTCCTTCTACATCATGTATAACAAAACACTACCTCCACAGACAAGCAGATGGTAGAAAACATGAAAACTCCCCTGCTTTCCCTGTTAAATGAGGAGCTAATAAGAAACTCTGGAGAAAAACTTTGAGACTCTAATGACCTTCTTTTGGATGATCTGAAGACCCCATCAGATGTCTCACCAGATTTAGGTGACCATGATTATACAGGCCTAAATGTTTCTTGTCCAAAAGAAGAAACATTTAGGCCTGTATAATCATGGTCACCTAACATTTTCAACACGAGGTATTGCAAATCCTACTGAAAGCTTCGAGTCCCAATTATCCAGAGAAACTAGCTATTCCCTTTACTCTTTCTCAACCCTGTTGCCAATCTTGTTGAAGGGTCTGCTAAAATTGACCCATCTGTTTGAATTTATTTTCAGATCCTCCTCTCAATTCAGCTTCCTTCTGGAAAATACACAGGACTCCACTACACTACTTTCGACTGTCTAGCATATTTCCCCCTGTCTCTTAGTCTCTGTCCTTTAAAAAATGTAATTAAAATTGTTCCTGGTACCAAAACAAGGTTTCAAGGCTGGGATGAAATTCAGACCATATAAAAAAGATTAGGAATACATCAAAGTTGAAGGAGATTTTTAAGTTTTAAATCAACATTCTTCTAATACCTTATTTAAATCTAGAATCAAAATTTCTGTTAAATACCATATGTTATATCAATTTTCTAAATAATTAGCAAATCCATGTAGTTTTGTTTTGCTTCTAGCAAATGAGTTATATGATTCCAAGGTTTCTTGGGGCAGTTAGATCTGTTTTTGGAAAGCAATTGGAAAGCAATATTTAACCATGTTTAGTGGCTCACACTTGTAATTTAAGCTATTTGGGAGGCTGAGGCAGGAGAATCGCTTGAGCCCAGGATCTCAAGACCAGGTTGGGCAACATAAGAATACCCCAACCTTGGGAGGCAGGGGAAAAAAAAGAATACCCCCACCTCAAAAAAAAAAAACAAAGAAATAAAGAAGAACACGTTTTTTTGTTAATAACATCACATGTCACTTAACAACAGGGATATGTTCTGAAAAATGCATTCTTAGGCTATTTTGTCATTGAACATCATAGAATACACTTATTTAGTGGAGGGAGAATTTTATTTATTTTTATTTTTATTTTTTTGAGATGGAGTCTTGCTCTGTCCCCCAAGCTGGAGTGCAGTAGCACAATCTCGGCTCACTGCAACGTCCACCTCCCAGGTTCAAGCGATTCTCCTGCCTCAGCCCCTGAGTAGCTGGGATTACACGCACCCACCACCATACCCAGCTAATTTTTGTATTTTTAATGGAGATGGGGTTTCACCATCTTGGGCCAGGCTGGTCTGGAACTCCTTACCTCGTGATCCACCCACCTCAGCCTCCCAAAGTGCTGGGATTACAGGTGTGAGCCATGGCACCTGGCCAAGGGAGAATTTTAAAATGTGCAAGATTTTAAGTTTTTAAAATGAATACAAGGTATAGCTCATCATGGCAGATGGGAGTCAAGACTAGATTGTCACTCAGACTCAGACAGACAGAGCTGTGTGCGGAGGCTCATATTGTGAATTTTAGCTCTACATTGACTGCAAGAACAAACTAGCAATCCCAAGAGGAGCCACAGATCCTCTGAAGGAAGACTGTTCCTGTAGTACCTGGGAGACACCCCAAATATTGTGAGTGCCCCAAATGTGGAAGCAGGAAAGGGGGAACCTCCTCTTCCAAACACACATCCCCACTGGAGAAACTGAATGTCTGTTTGCAGCAGCTTCTGACCTTACCTGGAGCTGGGTCAATTTAGAGAGCCAAGCAAAACACAGAGGTAGAGGAAGCAGCAGAAAGACTCTAGGAGCTTGCTGGGTCCCCAAGCGGGCCATTCCTGCCTGGCACCACAGGGATTCATTGGGAAGGTAGCCAGAGGAGCAGGGCAGGGTGGTAGAGGAAACACAACAGAGGGAAGGAAATCTCCAGCTGAATTTTCTAACAATTTGAATGGGGCGAGAAGCCTCCTGGCCAAAACTCAGAGAAGGGTGTGAATCTGTTGTGCAGACTCCACAGGTCGGGGAAGAACCAAGCCCTTTTCTTTTATAGCTGGGAGGTGGGTAGCCTGGGGCAAGTTCTCAAGCCTGGCTTGCCCACCGCCTGGAAACAGATTCTGGACTCTTAGAGGGGACACGGTGGGAGTGAGACCAGCTTTTTGGTTTGCATGGGAGCTGGGCGAGAACTGTGACTGCGAGCTTTCCCCCACTTCCCTGACAACTTGCATGACGCAGCAGAAGCAACCATAATCCTCCTTGGTATACAACTCCATTGACCTGGGAACCTCATCCTGATCCCCTACATGGCCACAGCAGGACCAGCCCAAGGAGAGTCTGAGCTCAGATGTACCTAGCCTTGCCCCATCTGATGGTCCTTCCCCACCCACCCCGATAGCTGAAGACAAAGGGCATATAATTTTGGGAGTTCTAGGCCACCCCCCCAGGCTGGTTCCCTTGCATACTACCACAGCTGATGCTCTCTGGAAAGTGCCACCTCCCAGCAGGAGGCCAACCAGCACAAAAATAGAGCATTAAACCACTAAACCTAGGAACCTCGTGCAGTTCATTACACTACCCTGCCACCTCGACCAGAGCAGTCACTGATATCCATGGCTGAGAGACTCATAGATGGTTCACATCACAGGACTCTGTGCAGACAACCCCCAGTACCAGCCCGGAGCCAGGTAGACTTGCTGGGTGGCAAGACCCAGAAGACAGACAGAAATCACTGCAGTTTGGCTCACAGGAAGTCACATCTACAGGAAAAGGGGGAGAGTACTACGTTAAAAACACACTCTGTGGAACAAAAGAATCTGAACAACAGCATTTACCCATAGACCTTTCCTCTGACAGAGTCTACCCAAATGAAAAGGAACCAGAAAAACAACTCTGGTAATATGACAAAACAAGACTGTTTAACACTCCCTCAAAAATCACACTAGTTCACTAACAATGTCTCCAAACCAAAAAGAAATCCCTGATTTACCAAAAAAAAAAAAATGAGGAGATTAGTTATTAAGCTAATCAGAGAGGCACGAGGGAAGAGCGAAGTCCAATGCAAGGAAATCCAAAAAATAGCACAAGAATTAAAGGGAGAAATGTTCAAGGAAATAGCTTAAGGAAAAAACAATCAAAAATTCAGGAAGCACACTAACAGAAATGCAAAATGGTCTGGAAAGTCTCAACAATAAAATCTAAGACGTAGAAGAAAGAAATTCAGAGCTCGAAGACAAGATCTTCAAATTAACATGATCCAACATAGACAAAGAAAGAAGAATAAGAAAATATGAACAAAGCCTCCAAAAAGTCTGGGATTATGTTAAATGACCAAAACTAAAATTAATCATTGTTCCTGTGTAAGAAGAGACTTCTAAAAGCTTGGAAAACATATTTGGGGAAACAATTGAGGAAAGCTTCCCTGGCCTTGCTAGAGACCAAACATCCAAAAACAAGAAGCACAAAGAACACCTGGAAAATTCATTACAAAAATATCATCACTTAGGCACATTTTCATCAGGTTAGCTAAAGTTAAGATGAAGGAAAGAACCTAAGAGTTGTGAGACAGAAGTACCAGGTAATCTGTAAAGGAAAACTTATCAGATTAATAGCAGATTTCTACAAGCTAGAAGGAACTGGGGCCCTATCTTCAGTCTCCTCAAACAAAACAATAACCAGCCAATAATTTTGTATCCAGTGAAACTAAGCATCATATATGAAGGAAAGATACAGTCTTTTCCAGACAAACAAATGCTGAGAGAAATTACCACTACCAAGCCACCACTACAAGAACTCCTAAAAGGAGATCTAAATCTTGAAACCAGTCCTGCTTCCACTTGCTAAACTCCCCCTATATATTCCCCTTTTATTTCACAAAGTTCTACATGTGCTTCCATATCCTCTCCAGTGAACTTAACTTCAAAGGAAAGGACAGATTTTGTCACTACTTTCAGTCAGTATATCTTATAAAAAGCAGATTCACTTAAATATAATATTTACACAATCTTTAAAATTCTCAAGAAAGTCCAGGCTTCAGTTTACTCAGGACTGAGCTTTTGATATGCAGGAATGAACCTAGCATACTTCAAAAATTGAAAAAAAAATGTTGTCACTATTGTTCCAACATTTTACATAAAGTTAACAAAGAACTTAGTATGCATTTCATAGGGTTCTCTTCTTTGGGGTAGGCTAGACCCTATGAAAACAAGGAATACAGCTTCTAGATCACATGTTCATGTAGGTATTGAGATTGTGTAAAACAGACATATATATGAATTTGTGTTTGGACTAATTTTTGCACTTCAGAAAAATCTCCAAGGCTGAGTGCCCTCTGGTTTTATGGTAAAAACATCACAGAGTCATATATATCACAAAGTAGCATGAGCAAAAGTGATCTGGATTTATAGGTAATTCTATGATAACCAGAGAAGTAGACTTCAAGCATAGTCTTTAAAAGCTGTGGAGAGTTTTAAAGACACAACAGAGAAAGAAGTAAAGGTGAGAATGGAATAGCTGGAGCAGGAGCTACAAATAGGATCAAAGAGGTGGGTGAACTGGGCCAACTAAGGTGGTATCTCTAAGTCCATAGTTTAGGAGGACTCGATATAATAAATGAGTTATGTCATTCCACGGTTTTTGGAACAGTTAGATCTGTGTCAATAGAAGGCAGCCAAGAAGACCTGAGGAGTAAAATGATATCAAATTGCCATGCTATATGAATCATCAGACGATAGTTTCAGTAGTTTAATCAAACATTTAGTTTGGATAGCTTAATCAAACATTTATAAGTCTACCAAGGGTTTTGTGTTTTCCCAGGGCCCACAGCCCATACTAGAAAGGTAATGAAAAACTCTACATACTTTGCTACTGGCCTCCAATCAAATGACTGAGGAGTCTTAATGTTTACCAAGTGAATATTAAACCTGGGCTTCTCCTTGTTTTGGATATACTTTTTTCCTAATCCTGTCACTACATTGCTTTAGACAGCCTATAGAAGAAAAGCAATCACTGTGCTGAATAGTATGACCACTACAAAGTAATCTGGGTAAATTGTCCTGGTGCCAAATCACTAAGTGAGTTTCAATATGCCCTGCTTCTCTTCCCCCTAAAGAGTCACGGTCCCTTCTTCTAAGCCAGGCAAGTACCAATGTCTTTCATGGACCTTCTTATCAGGGCATATGTCTGAGAAAAGGTAGAATGTTACATTGGATAAAAACTCAGTTATGGAGTGGGCTGTAACTTCCCCCAAATTAGAAACACCATGTACATTCTGAAATGTATAATGAAATATATTATTAACTAACTTTCTCAATGAAGACTAGGAAGCTACAAACAGCTGCCCCTAGAATTCAAAATTATGAAAGAATTCATCTCATAAAATGGAAATTTTTCAAACAAATGCTTTAAATCATTTTACTTTGCCTGTGCTCATGGCAGTGCCCTTCGGAAATGAGTAATGGGAGATGTGGTTTTAGAATAATGAAGGACGATCTCGGTTCCCTTTCCAAGACGCAAGATCTTTAGGCGGATTGGTCTTTGCTGACTGCTTGACTGTTGTACTTCTGCCAAAGACAGAGTAAAATGAAGAAAGTAGTAAAATTCATGAATTCAAAATGTAACCAATCAAAATTTGCTTTTATATTGCCCTGAGTTCTTTTATATAGCAAATATTTATTGAGTGCCTACTCTGCAGCAAGAACTGGAAATACAGTGGTGAATGAAACAGGGTTCTGTGCCTCATGAATGTTTGTCTCTAAAGGGAGTCAACACAAATATGTCATTGTTTGAAGTGCAAAGAGAAAAAGTGGAAAAGGAGAATTATTTGTTCATTGTCAGTTTTTCTTAACCAGACCATAAGTTCAAAGAGCAGATATTTTGTCTTGTTCCCTTTTATATCATCAGTGCCTAGAACATAGTGGTTAGTCCCTTGATACACGTTTATTGAATGACGAAATGGATAAACAATCAGTCAAATTATCTGTTGAGTAGAGGGAAAGATTTCATAGTGCTTGGATAAAACTACAAAATATTTATTTTTGTATTTTTAGTAGAGTCGGGGTTTCACCATATTGACCAGGCTGGTCTTGAACTCCTGATCTCAGGTGATCCGCCTACCTTGGCCTCCCAAAGTGCTAGGATTACAGGTGTGAGCTACCGCACCTGGCCAACTACAAAATCTTGAGACCAAGAAATGCTTCACCATCAATGAAATTTCTAAGACAGATGCTGAGTTTGGATTATTCCACTTAGTACCAAGAAATATGCCTGAGTCAAGTGCTTGAAATAAAGCAAGAGTCCTTTGTACTTCTGGAGAGCCTGAACCTATCCTTTTGGAGAGCTTGAACCTATTTTATTTTGGAAGCTATCTACAGGCTAGACAAAACAGTCTACCTTTGTTTTTATAATTGAAATTCTATTAACTATTTCATAATATTTTTCTCCCTGTCTTCCAATACTAATTTCTTTCTTTAAATATATATACATATTTGTTCCACACTGCTGTACTGACCTGCAAAAGTGAAAACTCAATCTGAATATTGCCAGAAGTTTTCTACTCTAATATTTTTATCTTAGCCTGATAAATACAATTATTGCTTGTTTTATGAGACGTATAGATTTCAACACAGTTGACTATAATATTAAATTCATTAAATAAGCCTTTAAGTAACATTGGTTCCCATTAAATAAAAATAAATAACAGAGGGAATTCATAGGGTAGGAAACTTACCAAAGAATCAAGTAATATAATGTTATCTTTTTGAATACTGGATAGTATTACTTCCAAGTAATATAGTCTGCTGGGGTGGGAGGGCATTTTGTATCTGTTATCTAATTTCAGGCTCTCTCCTTACTTTTTATCCCATTTAGGCACTATTTCAAATCATAAGAATTCTTCCTATACCTGGCAAACCCTAGACTCTACGTTTTGATCACATACTCATCAAGGATAATATTTAAGCTTGATTTCCCAGAATAATATTTATTATATATGCCCATACCAAAAAGTGGGAAGGAAGAAGAAATGGTAATTTCTGCAAATGTTGATAATTATATCTCTCATCACCGTAACTCAAATGGCATCTAGGTTTACAAAGTGATTACTCTAATGTGGTGGTTCTTAAACTTGGCTGCACATTGAAATCAGAAGGGGGGCTTTATATGGTTTGGCTCTGTGTCCCCACCAAAATCTCACCTTGAATTATAATAATCTCAAAGTGTTGACGGATGGACCCAGTGGGAGATAATTGAATCATGGGGGTAGGTCTTTCCTGTACTGTCTTCCTGGTAGGGAATAAGTCTCATGAGGTCTGATGGTTTCATAAAAGGGAGTTCCCTTGCATATGCCCCCTTGCCTATCGTTAGACATGCCTTTGCTTCTCCGTTGCCTTCCACCATGATTGTGAGGCCTCCTCAGCCATGTGGAACTGTGAGTCAATTAAACCTCTTTCCTTTATAAATTAGTGTCAGGTATGTCTTTATTAGTAGTGTGAGAACAGACTAATTCAGAGCTCTACAAAATACTGATGTCTGGGACCTACTCCTAAATAAAGACTTCAATTTAATTTGTCTGAGGTAATAGCTGGATATTTGAACTTTTAAAACTTTTCCAGGTAACTCTAAAGTGTATCCAAGATGGTACAGAAGACTGTAAGGTGACGGGGTGAGGTGAGGAGGAGGCAGCGACTGGACAAGAAGGGAGGGGAAGAGACCATGGCCGCCTGGTGAGGCAGTGAGGCAGGAAGGAGGCCTGACCCCGACCCGGACCCTGGGCCCTGGGACAGGTGAGGATGGACTGACGGACATGGGGTCCTGGAGCAGCTACCCCCAGAGGACGCATTCCTGAGAGGCTGCCTGCACTGGTGAGCCACCTCTGCTCCCACTCTCCCCTCCCCTCCACCCTTCCCTCTTCCCCGCCTCCCCAGCCTGCTGTGCTATGAACAGTCAGAGCGCCTTCTCCACAAGAGTTTACAAATGAAAATGGAGGAAACTTCTTTGTCTGGCTTGGATAATAGCAAACTAGTGGCCATAGCTCAAGAGATATAAGCAGACCTGGTCTAGGATTCTTGTTTGAGATTCTGCTTTGAGGTACACCAGCCTGTCAGGTGTGGCTACTTCTTCCTGGACGACACTGACCCTGAGAGCATGAAAGATTTTGGTTTTCAACCAGTGAAAGAGCAAGGAATATGTTTGCTCCAATTGCAGCTGTAGCTTTCCTGCCTCTCACTTTGCTCCCCATCAGGATACGTGCTTAGGAATGGGTAGAAACAGTAGCTGGGTCACCAGTAGCAACAATATAAGCAAGTTAGAGTGACCAAGAGGACAATGATGACATCAATAACAGCAACTGGTCCTATGGCTCAGAGAAGAAAGCCAAGAAGAGAAAATCAGACAAGAATCCCAATTCCCCTTGAAGATCAGAGTCTTTAAAACACAGAAATGGGGAACTTAGCTATTTGGATTTTTTTTAAGTGTAACAACTCACCTGGGATCAGCTATGAAACCTGGGACCAGGGAGCTTCATAAACTTCTAACCGTGCAATGTAGAGTGGTTTCTGAAGATACCAAGATGTGAACAAAGTCCCAGCACACAGACGAACAGAGGTGAACCTTGCAGATTTATTTCCTCAGGGCCTCAGATGTCCTTCCAGAGGTGAAGAGCTCCCAGGATAATGACAGCTTTGACATGACTGACCGCTAGGCCCTGATCAGCCAGCTTCAGTGGGACTGCTCCTCTGATCTCTCACCCACTGATTCAGGCTCCCACAAGATGAGTGAAAATTAGGGTTGGGGTCTAGGTACCAACAGCTCCGAGACACAGAAAACCAAGAAAAAGAAATACCATCTGAGTCTGGTAGGGACTGCTTCTGGCATGGACTCCAACAAGAAGAAGCCAAAGCCAATGGTACCCCGAAAGGCCAACACCTATGATAACATCAACTGATTTCAGTGCAAGAGATAGCCTTTGGCTGAGCAGAGCCCTCTCTCCTGATCCCTACCCAGGTGCCATAGCCTGGCAAATGGATGGCTGCTGGGGGTTGGGGCTTGGGAAGTTTGGTGGGCCAGGCAAGCAGAGGATCTGATTATGTACCCTGATGGAGCGTGTAAAGGTCCTTGGCATGCAGGACTCAGACCTGGACATATTATGCTTTGGACATAAGTTTAGTGGTGAGGCAGTTTTCCTACTTATATTGTGAGTTACTGAATGTCCAGCTAGGCCAGGGTCCTGAACTGGGCACTCTGCCAGGGCACTGCCTGTCCCCTACCCTAGGAACTGGACTAAGGCCTGCTGAGGGGCAATGTAGTGACCCAGGAGGCTATGGGTTGGGAGCTGAGCCTGGAGGGTGCCTGTCCTGGTTGCCCTCAGCAATGTGAATGGGTCCAGTACTTGAAGCTGAGGGGCAAGGATGGGCATGTCTTGTCTGTGAGGAGAATCCTATCAAATGTCCACAGTTCCAGTGGTAGGCAGGCACAGAGTGCTGTCTGCTGAGGTGGGGGTCCAGAATTGCTGCCACCTTCTCTGGTGACATCCTCGTTTATCTCTGGCCTCCCCTTGGAGGTAGAGGGGAGAAGGGACTGCCCTTTCCACTTAGTCCCCATGGGTCTTCTTGGCAGCAGGAGCTGTCCTTTTGTTGTTGGTGCCAAGAAAGGGCCTCCAGCCTCTATGGCTTCAAGGAATTGGAAAGGGAGGGTATGAAGAGGGAGCTATATGAGAATTACTCCCCATGACTCTCCTCAGTGACCCAGGGCTGCTGAGGAGTGGGACCCCAAAGTGAGTGGGAACTATGCTACTTTATTTGAAATGTTTTCTTACCTCATTCCCTGCCCTACCCTTTTCCCAGGAGGAGCCATCCTACATGTGGGTAGCTAGTACTCAGGATTGGTTGGACTGATCAAGTTAGGGACCCTAGAGGGTTCAGGGAACAACAGAGATAGGGCTACACTACCCTGTTTGGAACCCTGTTGTCCCCTTAGGGTGATTCTGATCACGGCTGATGTCTGGCTACAAGTTGGTTTTTGACTCACAAATTGCAATTTTTTTTAAAAAGCAGATTTTGGCAGGAGTTAGAATAAATCTACCTCCAAGGGAAAGCCAGAGATAAAGGAGGATCTCACCAGGCCTCCAGAACCCTTCCATATGCAGTCTTGGGAGTAGGCTGAAGGTGAAGGGAGGAAGGCTGTAACTCACTCTCCCTTCCAAAAGGCAGCTGCAGGTCAGGCCCTAATACACCCTTTTCTCTCTGGCCTGTCCCTTTTTCCCCCTTCTGGTTAGAGGAGGCAGAAGTAGGAAGTAGTTTGGGAACTGTGTGTCCTCATAAACTTCCCCATTGTTACTTGGCCCACTCTCAGGGCAGAGCCCCTGTCCAGGCTGCGTAACCAATAGGCATGGTCCAGCAGGGACCGTGATGAAACAAACCTTTTTCTTTTTGAAGAGAGAGTCCCTCCGCCTAACCATATAGTTGAACGGTGGCTAGGAGCTCCCCACTCTCTTCCCGCTAACATAAGGCTATGTAGACTTGAATTCCCATCCTTACCACACCAGCTAGGTGTCATCTGTCCTTTTTCTGTATCCTATCATGTGTCTGAGTGTGTGTGAGGAGTGATTCTGTACTAATTTCCTTGGCCAGTGGCTTTTCCTTCCATGCATCAGTCTCCCCCACCTGCATACCCAGGGGCCACCTACCTGGCATTACCACATGCTGGGGTCATTGAGGGAGGCAGGTGGAGCTCACCCTATCCTATGGTCTTGAGATTTTTATTTTTGTATATGTAATTCATTATATACAGTTACCTAACTTCATAAATGCTGTGCATTCCCTCAGCCCCCATGGCTACTGTTGTAAATAAACTGCATCTCCTGTTGGTAAAAAAAATAATAATAATAAATAAAGTGTAGCCAAGACAGACACACTGTTTTACACCTTTCACTAATTTGACACCATCAGAATTGATAATTGTGACTGCTTGGATCTATAAATTTGAGAACCTACCCTGAAGTAGTAGGAACCAAACCAACCCTTAAACCTCCATCAACCATCAACAGCATGGACATGTGCCCCAACATAGCATGAGAATTACACATTTCTTTCTAGTACCAGAAAGATATAAAGTGTTTATCAAGCCTTTGAAAAAATGAACTGCTCTTGAAAATTCCACATATTTTGGCACAGGTATCTCAACCTTTAGATCTGTCTGTCTGTTTTAGATCTGCTGGCACAACCTCAGTACTTACAGCCAGGAACAGCCTCACAAAGACTCACAGTAAATAAATTAATGGTCGCCACTCTTCATGTAGGTAACAGTGACCAAGCCAATCAAAGATGTGCAAGTAGTGGTGACCTCTGCGACTCTGGGCACTCTGGTGACTCCTTTTAAGTCTGTCTTGATTGTTTATTGCCAAATGTCCTCTCTGTCCCACAGTTACACACATTGTTACACCACCCTAGTTGCCCCTTGGGAGTGTAGGCCTGATTTCATTATTGGGTTACCCAGGACATTTTTCCATCTAAGTCAGCACACCCTCAGGGAGTGCTTGAATTTCCCAACTTCCCAGTCATGGGTTGATTATCACATCTTACTATAATAGTTAGTCCTTAGGAAGAAAACTTAATAAGTACTCTCAAAAAGTGTTCTGAGCCATGGGACCATGATCTGTAAATGATGACTGTTGGAAATGGGATCACATACTACAGGAAAAAAAAAGACTTAGGGAGGGAATACTCAGGGAGGGGGACATCTTTGCAAACAGTCTATAATATTTGAAGCTGTGTCAGACAATGCCTAATTCAGCACCTGCTAAGACTTGAATTGCCTTAGTTGCCATAGGAAAGATGACCTACACTGGGATTTCCTTTCTGATTCCAGAATTGAAAGTGATCTCTCTCCTTTCAACCCCTGGACTATTTAGTATATATTACATGTCATTTACTATGTGTGGCCTAAAATTCTAGTTAGATGCTATGTGTCTGTGTTTCACTCTGGACTTTGGGTTTCCTGAAAGCAGTAATGTTTTGTACTCATTTTCATACTTCCACTGCCAGCTCAAGGTCAGGCACATAGTAGACATGCTAGAACTGAATGAATAACGTGAACGAAAGAATACATTCCCTATCACTGAATAGTTTTGTAAACTGGACACTGTGCTTTCAAGAAAATTTGTAGAGTCTTATTCTTTGGAATATATGACCTCTAAACTTTACAGGGCAGATTTGATTCCTATTTGAGTACTATAAAGGAATCAAATTAACTACAAGATCTTAAAATGTTTATACATTCACCCATTCAATAAATATTTATTGAGCTCCCAAGGTTTCAAGCATGTTTCTAGGCACTTCTGACATATCAATAAACACAAAATCTCTACCTCACAAAGCTTATATTCTAGCAGATAGTAAAAATTAGAAGTGAATTATATTTATGTTCCTCACTTTTATCTGTTCACCTACTACAAAAGTCCAGGTTTAAGTGCTCAGATAATAAAGCCAGATAATGATGAGGGGTTGTGAAGCATTTTCTTGACTGAGAAAAGATAATCAAAATAGAGTGGGATACATTTAAACATAAATTTGAGATAGCTAGGCCCATGAGAAATATTTGTAGTAGTCCAGCTATGAGCTACACAGACCCTCAAGGAGAAATTTGACTATGAAGATGAAGAGGACAACAGCACAAGTAGGCACCTGAAAGAGGAGGCAAAAGAGAAGGAAAGAGTATCTAGTACCTCCAAGGTTCGGTAAAAGGTAATAGAAAGTATAACCATAGGAGCAGGAGTAAATTTAGAACATTTATATTGGTCATGTCTACAGGGCATGTTTATTTGTGTCCATTTCAACATCCCTGCTCCAGCTAGGCTTTGTCAGCTTTTGCCACTTCTGCTTTGCTCCCAAACCAGTGAGATATAAGAATTTAGTTTGCTCAAGGGTTCTCAACCTCTGTGGTCAGTTAAAGTCCATGACCTAGCAGGACACACAGCTACTCTTGGCTCAGCCCGGAAATATCCCAGGACAGAACATATGGGTTTCCACTTCCACTTTCCAGTCCCTAAAGCAAAGAAACAATCTGGGTGTGTGAAAGGCAATGGCTGTGCAAGAGACTACGAGATCCACCAGAAAAAGTTCATTCTCCACTTGAATTAATCTGGACAGTGTTGTGCAACATGAAAGAGCACAAATTTGTAGTCACACGGATTGTAAGATTCCTGGTTCAATGATGTGTGACTTTGGGGAAGTAACTTAACTTCAGAGTCTCTGCTTTATCTACAGAGTAATGATAACTGACGGATTTGGGATAATGCATGTAAAAATGCTTCTGCTTCCAATAAATTTTAAGAATAGAGATCTAAGGCTTTCCCTATCTGGAGAGCCCCTTTGTAGGTTACCAGATATTCTGCTCCTCATGGGGAGGTTTTATAGAATTTCTACTGATCTTAATTGCTACTCTGACAAAATCACCAAACCATTATTTGAATGTGGACTGTCAATCTTCTTCTTACCTTCTCTTCTGATTTTAGAAACAATGTGTAAAAATTAGAGTAGTATAAAGCAAAATAACTGATACTTATTAGTTATATTTTATCTTCAAGGTAGCTCTATAAGAAACATACAATTTTTAGCCCAATTACATACAAGAAAATGGAAATTAACTTTTATAAGGCCTCATACCTTAGTAAGTAGAAAATCTAAGATTAAAACTCAGTTTTTCTCCTTTGTTGAAACTGAAAGTCCCCCATAAATCCACCCCACAAATAACAATTTGTTGTCTGTCCTTTACATAATATTTCTATGCATATATTAACCTATGTTTTTCAACAAAAATGGACTTATACATTCTCATTTAAACTTTACTTTCTTCGTCTATAACACGTTGTAGGCATCTTTCTGTATGTGTACATAAGAAACTACCCCCATTCCTTTTAACAGCTTCATAGTATTCTTCAGTATATTGATGAACTAAAATGTATTTAAGCAATCTCTTGTTGATAGACATTTAAGTTGCTTCTAACTTTTCCATATTACCATCAATGATGCAATAAATATCTTTGTACTTCATTGTACACTTGTGTAAATATTTCTGTTGAAGAAAATCCTAAGATTTTAATTGCTCGGTAATATTTTTTTATCTTGATAGTTTTGTTAACTTACTTTCTAGAGTGGTGGCACCAGTCGACAACCCAGCCATCCCTGTAAGAAAGGGTCTTTTTCCCTACATCTTTAACAAAATTGAGTAGCATCAATTGCTTTTATACTTTGGTTATTATAAGTGAGGTTTAGCATATTTCCATGTGTTTACTAGCCAAACATATGACTTCTTGTGCAAATTGTCTCCTGATTGTTCACTGTTTCATTAGTTGACTTAAATTATTCTTATTTATTTGTAGATGCTGTAATGTGTGATGGATATTTTATGTTATTTCCAAATGTGTTAATATTGTCTAACTATTAAAATAGTGCATTTTAATTGTAGAAAATCAGAAAACAGTACAAAATAAAAAGTACAAAAGAAAAATTATTTTAGGTCTATCAATTTAAGTATGTATTTGATGCATATGAGAAGAAAATTATAAAAATAAATTATTAAAGAAAACATATGATTATTAGAAAAATTCAAAATACAAAAAATAAAAAAATTAAACATTATCTGCAAGCCCGTCATACTTTTATCCAAGTTTGGTTTATGGCTTATGTATAATTTCATATTCTTCTTTATTACTTAACATTATATTATAAACTTTTTCCCAAGCCATTAAAAATTCTTCCAAAACTGTAATGAATTTTTCAAAAGCTTTATGGAGATATAATTTATTGAGCATAAACTTTACCTACTGAAAGTGTACAATTCAGTGCTTTTTAGTATATTCACAGAGCTGTGCAACCTTCATCATAATCAGTTTTAGAATATTTTTACAACCCCAGAAAGAATTCTTATACCCATGGCAGTCACTTCCCATTTTTCCATTGGCCCTAAGCAGCAATTTCTTCTAACACCAAGCAGCAGTTAACCTACTTTAAGACTCATTAGTAATTTACCTATTTTTTCGAGAACTTTATAATGCTGGCTTATTTGTTTCCACCTAATAACATGGGCATGGACGCCTTGAAATCCTCCAGATAGTATGTGCTCAGGGAAAGCAAACATGAGGCTAGTACAGCAGAAATATTACTACATTGTTTGTATTACATGCATTTGGGTATAGCATAGGTCAAATCCTGTCCTGAAGCAAAACAACTGCTCACATCTGGGGTCTGCAGTCTAGTGAACTAGTCAAGGCTAGAGATGCTAAAAGTGAAATTATTCATCTGTAAAGAAGTTGTCCTGCTTTACCCTGAACTTCAGTTTGGAATAACCTCCTCATTTACCGTTAATTCTTCCTAAAAAAGACCCACCCTGGTGGTGTGCACCTATAGTCCCAGGTACTCAGGAGGCTGAGTGGGGAGGATTGCTGAGCCTAGGAGTTTGAGGCTACAGTGAGCTGTGGTCATGATACTGCACTCCTGCCTGGGCAACAGAGGAAGATTCTGTCTCAAAAAAATATAAAAAGAAAAAGAAAGAAAAGAGAACAGAAAAGAACAGAAGAGAAAAGAAAAGAGACCTACCCAATCCTCAAAATATGTTGCAAATGCCACCATCTCCCCTTCAAAGCCTTTCCTGACTGAGGGGAATTTGGCTCTTCATTTCCCTGTAGTTTTATAGTACTTAAACCTCCTAGAGTAGCACCTTCTGCATTCAATTTGCTTATACCTAACAGACAGTACGAGATACATATGAGGCCTTTGGCTGGACCTAGAGTTACAAAGATAAAACTCATAGTATAAGAGTCAGTATTGGATAGTGGTAGCCAGAACATGGACTCTATCCACAAACTGTTCAGATTGAATTCCCAGCTCTGCTTCAAATTAGATTTGGAGCCCAATCCTTGAGCCTTATACTCTTTGTAAATTGCAAATAAATTAGTAGCTTTCTCATATAGTTACTATGAAGGAATGAAGGAGAAAATTTTTGTAAGGGCCCTAACACAAGCCTGACACACACAGTAAGTACTCAAGACTTTTGATGAAATTAAATGGATTTAAATTGAAAGTCTGTTTAAGAGGAAACAGAAAAAGAGGCTTGCAGGCCTAGCCTATTAGGGATCTTCCTGGGCTGTTCTTTGTTCAGCTCTCCTAGTCAGTGGGTTGAGTGGGTGGAAGTAGGAAAATGACAGAGTTTTGTCAGTGTTTGTATCACATTCACCCACTCACAGCCAAAACTGTCTCACTTCCTCTCTCTCTGTCACCTTAAGAACCAGAGCTCAAAAAACACTGGTTCTTAATGTTCAATCAAAAATAAGGTCTGGTGGCATACAGTTTATTTTTTCTTTGTTTCCCATTCTGCATGCATGCACATAAACAATGGATCCCGACTTGATTTTCAAGCATATTCTTGGTTGTTTCAGTTGACTGATTAATGCTATTAGCTTTACACTTCAGAGAGAGCAACTAGGGTCCAGTAAGGACAAAGCAGCTCCACTCTGTCCAGTCTAGAAATGACCTCTCCCAAATGCATTTTTGAGGGCATTTCTTAGAAACTGTAGAGTTAGAAGATGTAGCAGCATGAGTGGCAGTGTGATGTAGATAAAGGTAGTCTGGGTTCTAGTCCTGCCTCTGCCACTGACCTTCCCTGTGTATGATTAAACAAATTCCATTTCATCACTAGGCTTCATTTTTTCCCCCCGTATAGTCAAGGCAAAGGAGGAGGACTCATTGTGGTCTCAAAGGGTCCTCTAGGCTCTTACTTTCTGTGATTATAAGTATGGATCTAGAATTGGTGGTGAAGGAGAGAGTTGGGTGCCACATAGAACTCTTAGCTCTACATTCTTAGATACCTGCTTCTTTCTGCACTCTCCTATAACAAGAGATATGACAACCTCTCATGGCGTCACCATCACGTGTCTTTGAATGATTGTCAAAGTTCTCCCTCTACGCATAATCTCCCTTGAACTTCAGTCCTACCTTCTTCACCCTATGAGGATATCTCACTGCAGGAGTCCCATCACCTCTGCTTTCACATGGCTGGTCCCAAACTGTCTTCTGCTAAAAATAACCCCTCCCCTTGAACACTTTCTGAGCTCTCTTTATGGCCTTATTGTTGCCCAGGCCAACTGTATCTACAACATGAGTAGTATCTATGCTTTCCACTTAGCCATGATCTACTATGACACATAAGCAAAACCTAACCACTCTTCTTTCCACCGTCTCTGGCATCCATCCCTTCTACTCTGATTTCACTGTCTCTGTCCTGCATTTACTCATTTGTTGCAAATCCAGACTGATTTCCCTGCTTCCACCCTTGCTCATCTATAGTCTACAATAGAGAAGCAAGGGCAATCTTTTTAAAACACAGATAAGATTATGTCATCCTCCTGTTCAAATCCCACCAATCGTTCCTTATGTCAGAATAAAAGTTAAAGACATTTAAATGGCCTACAAGATCCTGCATAATATACTCTTCCTTACCCTTTCCCATTCCCATTTTATGGTCTCTCAATTTTCTCCTTCATTCCCTCTGCCCAAAACATACCTCTTTGAACATTCTAGGCATGTTCTTTTCTTAAGGTCTTTGCACTTGCAGTCCTCCATGCCTGGAATTACCTTTCCCTAGATATCTGCTAAGCCTACTCTCATATTTCATTCAGGTCTGCTCAAATATTACTTCCTCTGAGAATATATGCTATCTCATTACTCTCTGTATTAGTGTTATATCACTATCATATCAAATTAGAACAACTTTACTGGCTTAAAGCAACATAAATTAACCATCATACAGTTCTGGAAGTCAGAAGTCTGCCATGAATCTCATTGAGCTAAAATTAATATGTCAGAGGATTGCATTCCTTTCTGTAGTGTCTAGGGGAGAATCAATTTCTTTGCCCTCTCAAGATTCTAGAGGCCACCCTAGTTCCTTGGCACCTGTTTCCCTTCCTCCATCTTCAAAGCTAACAATGTTGCACCTACTTGTGCCTTTCTCCCATAGTCACATTTCCCCTTGCCTAACTCTGACTCCTCTGCCTCCCTTTTCTGCTTTTAAGGACTGTTGTGATTAGAGTGAACCCACCTGGATAATCCAAAATAATCTCCCTATGTTAAGGTCGGTTGATTTGCAGCATTAACTCCATCTGCAAATTTAATTCTCCTTTGTCATGTAACCTAACTTATTCACAGGTTCTGGGGATTAGTACGCGGACATCTTGAGGAGTTCAGTACTCTACCTACCACACTCACACTGTCTATCACATAGCCCTGCTTTATTTTACTTCATGGTACTCATCATCATTTGACATATCATATACAATACACATATTTGTTAGATAGATAGACGTAATCAAGAATATCAAATCTTTCTATGAAGCTTGTTAAAACATTTCCCCTTTTCCAAAGCAATCATTTACAACTTTGTTAGCTGCTTTTTTTGGCAAGGGGTTGACTTCATATTTCTGAATAACATGCTTATATTGCTATTGTTATTCTTTTTATAGATGAGAATCTAGCTCAAATTCACTCCCTCACCTCTGTTCACCCAAGTCCTGTACACACACATATGAGTATTTCCTGTCTTCATATTCCCCAATTTATTATTAATAAATAATTTATACACAATGTTGGTGGTGAGAGCAACATTCAGGGTTTATGTTACTGATACATCATGGCAGAACTCTGTAATATATAATTATATAATTACTGATTTTCCTTTTTATATTTTTTCATTGTTTTTAAAATTATTTCTTTCCATTAAGATTTAAGTTTCATGTCTGTTTCTTTATTACTATATCCCCAGGACCTAGAACAGTGTCAGAAACATTAAAAGTGCATAATATGCATTTATTCAATACCTATTATGTGCTACCAACACAATGTCACTAAACACAGAGTTAGGAATAAATTCACACAATCAGCTCTTAGAATTTAAGTTGGCTCTAGTACACCATTGGTTGAAATCTGGTCACCTAAATTTCTCCCCTTTCCCTTCCTCTTCCCCGCTACAGGACTCCTAGGGACCCGCAGAACATAGCTTGAAAATCCATGGGTAAGTATGATAACTCTAGAGTATAGATGGGAACACTGAGACCTAGAGAGGTGAATGAACCCAGGTCTCCTAATACCCATTCCCATGCTCTTTCCAGTGCATTATACAACCAATAGCCAAATAAGTCTCTCATTTTTCTGCTTCCAATTTTCTCATCCTATTTCACTGATATTCTACAAACAGATTTGGTTCTAAGAAACTGCTTTCAGCAGGATCAGCCCCCTGTTTCACTATAGAACCTTCTGTGGTTCCCATAGAAGTATTTAAGATCAAGTCTAGGCACCTTGGCCTTATTTTCGAGATCCTCTATAATCTGGCTGAGCTTTTTCTTCTTCTGCCTTTCTAAATATGCACTAAGCTGAAGTCCAACTGACTCTCCCTGTTCATCAAAATCATTCTTGCCTTTGATCGCCTCTGGACTTTAGCTCTCTCTCTACCACTTACCGGGAATTCTTTCTCCATCCTCTTCGTCTATCCAATGATAAACAAATCTCACATCCCAGACCACACTCCAGCTCCTCTAGAAAGCCTTCCTAAACCACTGAAGTCCATAGGGGTTGCTACTACCTCTGAACTCCTATTTCACAATGAGTTTCTGCCATTCCTTTGTCCCTTAATATGCGAGGCCTTTTATTGTTAGTTTTCTTTGAAACTCTCATGATTTTCTTTCTATGTATCTTTGGGTTGATGTTTATATGCATTTTTCTCTGTATATGTATGTTATATCTGTGTTTTTATATAAGTGTTCATATGCTTATATGCATATGTTATCTACCTATGTCCTGCTTGAGTGTATGCACCTGTGTTTCATTGCTTGTTTTCTCATGTCTATGTGCAGCTCTATTTGTATTTGTGTGTTTGCATGCATATTTTGTGTGTCTGTGTCCCATAGGCTTACATGTTTCTGTGTGTATACTTTGTGTGTTGTGGGTCAGTGTGCTCATGTTTATGCTTAAGGCCATGTTATACATATGTATAGCTATATACAAATATGTGCCCATATGTATCTGTGCATTTACGTTTATTTGTGGTACTTGTAGATCTGTGTGTGTGTGTGTGCGTGTGTGTGTGTGTGTGTGTGTGTGTGTGTGCGTCCTTAAGCAGGGCCTGTGTGGATTTCCTCTTTGTACCACTGCTTTCCTCCAGCTCAGTAAGCCCAAGGTGCACATACACCAGAAGGACTCAGATAATGTTTACTCATTGCTAAATTTCTCCAACCTGACCTTTCAATCTTTTTCTAGAATGGTGGGCTATGGGGGGTAGAAATAGACACAGAGCCACAGTGACCTCTGAATACAGGGCCTGAAAGGGTGTGAGTCGTTTTCTATGCTGCTCACCCACGGTCTGTGAACTCTTAGCACGTTCATACTATAATCTCAGGAAGCACTGAGTTTGCAAATAAGCAAAAGGTGAACTCCCTGAATTAAAGTAACTATCCATCTCTCTCTTTTTCAATCATCTCATCTTTTCTGGCTCATGCCCTGGTGCATAGAGGATCAAAGGTTCAATTTTTTTAAACACAAACTTGGATGGTAAATCACACTTCTGTCATTTATCAGTTGTGTGACCATGCCAGACCTCAGTTGTCTCAGTAAGAAAAGGATATTCATAATGCCTTCCCTGTGAGTTAAGGCCTAGGGATAATCTTCATGGCACAGAGCAGGAGTTCTACAAATGGTAGTTTTAGTATCACTTTCCCTGGGAAGTCTTCCCACACTACTATTGCCTTCACTAAATACTGCTCAAACCACAGGTTTTAAAGCTCCGTTAATAATTCACCTTGTATTAGTGTGTTCATATGCGTTTGTCTTTCCTTTACACCAAAATCTAACTTAGACAGGGACCATATCCAACATTTCTTCTCTCTCCCTCACAACATCCAGAGATGATCTGGAACTATTGTAGAAGTGATCATTAAAGGTACAAATGAAGCAGAATAGTATGTTACTTAACAGTATCATTTCTAGGGGCATACAGATAGGAGTTTGAATCTTGTCTAGGCACCTGCTATACAAGTAAGTGATTTCACTATTCTGGATCTTAGATGCATTTGTAAAAAATGGGGATATATTCAATTCATTCATTCAACAAATATTTATTAACCGTCTTATATGCTAGGCACTGTCTTAGGCACTGAAAATACAACAGTGAACATGACATACAAAAATTCCTGCCTTCAGAAGTCTTACACTGCAGGCTTACATTCTGGAGACACACAACTAACAAGTAAACAATAAATATACAATATGTCAAGTAAAGGTAGGATCTACAAAGAAAAAGAAAAGTAGTGTAAGGGAGTATAGAGTGGTAGGGAGAGATACAAGACTCCGTACAATAATACCCACCTGAGGGGTTGAAAGAACCAAAGGAAATAATCCATGCAATGTGCTTAATTCAGTGACTGGAAGAGTAAAAGATTTTAAAATAGCAAGTATCATTATATAGTTATTGTATGTATAGTATAGTTTGATTTTTAAAAATCTGAGAAGATGTAAACATCAAATCTAATCATGTTCATGTTACAATTAGGGACGCTGGGATTCAGAGACATATGACCTGTCCAAGGTCTCAGAAGAAGTAGACACAGCCAGGCCTATCTCCAGGTTTCTGACTTCTCAACCAATTATTTTACTAATCAAGAGGGCTACTAAGCCTACTGCAAAGCTGGAAGTCTTTTCTAGCCTTTCTAGCCTTGCAGTAATATTGTGCATGTTCCCAAGGACATTATTTTATCTTCAGATCCGGGAGGTCCTAACAAAATGCAAGAGGTAGCTCAAAACATACACAATCACCAGGCTAGGCAGAAATTGATACCAGTCCAGTGGGCTCTTTAGCGGGGAAGGAGTGTGTGTGTGTGTGTGTGTGTGTGTGTGTGTGTGTGTGTGTGTGGTAGTGGTGGTGGTAGTCGTGATAGGGTGTTGGTTGAAAATATCAAAGAAGTGTTCTTCGAAGTTCAGGGTTTCCTGAGTGAGGACTCAATAAGAAAAAATGGCTAAAAGTTCCAGTAAGGGCCGGGCACAGTGGCTCACGCCTGTAATCCCAGCATTTTGGGAGGCCAAGGCAGGCGGATCACGAGGTCAAGAGATCGACACCATCCTGGCCAACATGGTGAAACCTCATCTCTACTTTAAAAATACAAAAATTAGCTGGGCATGGTGGTGCGCACCTGTAGTCCCTGCTACTTGGGTGGTGGGAGAAACGCTTGAATCCAGGAGGCAGAAGTTGCAGTAAGCCGAGATTGCACAAGTGCACCCCAGCCTGGCGCCGGGCAACAGAGCGAGACTTTGTCTCAAAAAAAAAAAAAAAAAAAAGGTCCAGTAAGATGGAATGAGTACAGTACTCAAAAAACAAGGTACAACCAGCCAAGGGGAATTGGGCCCTAGAGGAAGTGGTGATTGATATAATTCCATGTAATAA
>PVKP010031164.1:0-27215 GCA_004027715.1 Plecturocebus donacophilus | reverse complement strand
TTTTTTTTTTTTTTTTTTTTTTTTTATCTTGAAAAAGAGAAAAGTGAAGTCAGACAGTTTGAATGGCTTGCCCAAACTCATATGGCTATGACTAAACGTTGAAATCCAGGCCTGTCCAATTACCTTGCAACTTCAGATGTGGGGGTCCCTTCATGGCCTTGACTTTCTCAGTCACTGGCCCTCCCTTTCTCTTACCATTTTCTCTTTCGTGCATAAGTGGCTGTTCTGAGAGCAATGGTCAGATGTTCAGTAAGCCCAAGGGGATCAGGCACACTTGTGATCGGAGCCAATGGTGCATGGGAATCCGGCAGCCTTTGCATTTCAGCAGTTCCTGCAGCAGAGAAGCAGAGTGGAAGTCTAAGTTGTATATAGGAAAGCCAAGGCCTCCCTGCTGCTCCTGCTCCATCCGCTCAGGTAAAGTCACTGAGGATGTTTCGGGATAGGTCTTCTTTCTTGACTCTGGAAATGAAACTCCTGTCATGTTTAGCTGTGGATACATCTGCCACACAGCTGGTCTTGTTGCACAATGTATGCTTCTCACCAGCTCTCTCAGGTCTTGCCACCAGCAGGGGACACGATCCTTTTTCTTGCCCAAGGCTGAGCTGCAGTGATGAAAATAGACTTCCCCCACCCTATCCCAACCCAGTGAAGAGAAGTGGTTCTACTGTGCCTCTGTGAAGGCTCTGCTGGATGGGGGTGATGGAGGGAGCCCCGGCTAGGTCAGAGAGAACTGGGTTTCAGTTTCAGCTCTATCTGATCGCGCCAAGCTTCCGCTTTCTCACTGGTAAATAGAGACAAGAATGTGACTTATCTCATGGTGGGAATTAAGTGGTAAGGTCTATTGGAGGGCCCGGTCATAAGAGCAGCCAACTCTTCTAGGATGCAGACTCTTTGCCAGGCGCTATTCTAGGATACCAGAAAGGGGTCGCGATCCAGACCCTGAGAGAGGGTTCTTGGACCTCGTGGAAGAAAGAATCTGGGGCGACTTCATAGAGTGAAAGCAAGTTTATCGACAAAGTAAAGGAATAAAAGAATGGTTATTCTATAGGCAGAGCAGCTGTGTGGGCTGCTTGGCTGACTATACTTATCGTCATTTCTTGATTCTGTGCTAAACAAAAGGTAGATTGATTATTCCTGAGTTTTCTAGGAAAGGGGTAGGCAACTCTGAGAATTGAGGGTTTCTTCCCTCTTTGACCATAATAGGGTAACTTCCTGACGTTGCTCTGGCATTTATAAACTGTCATGGTTCTGGCGAGAGTGTCTTTTAGCATGCTAATACGTTATAATTAGTGTCTAATGAGCAGTGAGGATGACCAGAGGTCACTTTCGTGGCCATCTTGGTTTTGGTAGGTTTTGGCCAGCTTCACTACTGCATCCTGTTTTATTAGCAAGGTCTTTGTGACCTGTATCTTACGCTGACCTTCTATCTCATCCTGAGACTAAGAATGTAGTCCAGCAGTTCTTTTTTTCTTTTTTTAAGACGGAGTCTTACTCTCTTGCCTAGGCTGGAGTGCAGTATGGTGAGCTCAGCTCACTGCAACCTCCACCTGCTAGGTTCAAGTGATTCTCCTGCCTCCCGTGAATAGCTGGGACTGCAGGCCTGTGCTACCACACCTGGCTAATTTTTGTATTTTTAGTAGAGACTGGGTTTCACCATGTTAGCCAGGCTAGTCTTGAACTCCTGACCTTAGGCAATCCATCTGCCTCGGCCTCCCAAAGTGCTGGGATTACAGGCATGAGCCACCACGCTGAGTCAACAGCCCAGTGGTTCTTAGCCTTATTTTACCCGGCTCCTATTCAAGATGGAGTTGCTCTGGTTCAAATGCCTCTGACATAAGGGCTTTGGTTATTAATTTATTTCAGCCTCACCACAAATTTTATGGGCAGGTATTATTATTATTATCTTCACTTTGTGGAGGAGGAAACTGAAACAGGAGGATGATGTAATTTACAATAAGTAAGTGATGAACTGGAGTTCATTCAGTCTGGGAAGCCCGTGTCCTTAGCTATGATCCCATACTGTCCAAGTAATTACTTGGGAAGATGGAAGATGGGGTTAAAAAAGTTCTGTGGGAAATATATTTTTCATTTTTTTCTTTTTCTATTTCTATTTTTTAGAGACAGGGTCTTGTTCAGGTCCTTGCCCAGGCTGGAGTGCAGTGGCACGATCATAGCTCACTGCAACCTTGAATTCCTGGGCTCAAGCAATCCTTCTGCTTCAGCCTCCCGAGTGGCTGGGTTACAAGCATGTGCCACCATGCCTGGTTAATTTTGTATTTTT
The DNA here is from genome assembly GCA_004027715.1 of Plecturocebus donacophilus. Lineage (NCBI taxonomy): Eukaryota > Metazoa > Chordata > Mammalia > Primates > Pitheciidae > Plecturocebus > Plecturocebus donacophilus. The sequence goes on along the minus strand of PVKP010031164.1, from coordinate 24,934 downwards.
AGTAGAAACAGGGTTTCTCCATGTTGGTTAGGCTGATCTCGAACTCCCAACCTCAGGAGATCCACCCACCTTGGCCTCCCAAAGTGCTGGGATTATAGGCATGAGCTCCCAGCTAATTATTTAAAACTTTTTTTTTTTGGAGAGATAGGGCCCCATTGTTTTGCCCAGACTACCCTTGAACGCCCGTCCTCAAGTGATCCTTTTGCCTCGGAGTCCCAAAGTGCGGGAATTGGAGGTGTGAGTCACTTTTTATCCTTACATTTTTGTGTTTTGTTTGCTGGAGGGCTTATTGCTTTTGTGGATAAAACCAGTGCTTTCTAAAAGGAAACACAATGAACTGTGTTTATCTTTGTTTTTCTCCTAATAATAGGTTTTAGAGTTATAAAACTCATGTATTATGTTACAAATTCAAAAAGTATTAAAAGTTATACAATGAATAGTAAGTCTCCTTAGCATTCTGACTTTTAGTCTCATCTCTAGAATTTCTGTGCAAATACAATCAAGTATATAATAAAACGCCCTTCAGAAAACATTCATGCACGCATGGGAGCTCCTGGTGTTCTACACTCTGCATTTTGTTTTAACTTTACAATATGTCAGGTAGAGCTTTTCCTGTAATGACATATGCAGATTATCATATGGTTGTTCTATAAGTGGCTTACTAGACATTTAGGTTATTTTTTTATTTTTCTTATTTATTTATTTTTTGAGATGGAGTCTCACTCGGTTGCCCAGGCTGGAGTGCAGTGGCATGATATCAGCTCACTGTAACCTCTGCCTCCCAGGTTCAGGTGACTGTCCTGCGTCAGCCTCCTGAGTAGCTAGGACTACAGGTGTGCGCCACCACGCCCGGCTAATTTTTTTTTTTTTTTGTATTTTTTAGTGGAAATGGGGTTTTACCATATTGGACAGGCTGGTCTCAAACTCTTGACCTCGTGACTCACCTGCCTTGGCCTCCCAAAGTGCTGGGATTACAAGCATAAGCCACTGCACTCTGCTGGTTATTTTTTATTTTTTGAGATGGCGTTTCACTGTGTCACCCAGGCTGGAGTGCAGTGGTGCGATCTTAGCTCTATGCAACCTCTGCCTCCCAAATTCAAGCCACTGTTCTGTCTCAGCCTTCTGAGTAGCTGGGATTACAGGCGTGTGCCACCTTGCCTGGCTAATTTTTGTGTTTTTAGTAGAGATGGGGTTTCACCACGTTGGCCACTCTTGTCTTGAACTCCTGACCTCAAGTCATCCACCTGTCTCGGCCTCCCAATGTGCTGGGATTACAGGCATAAACCACTGTGCCTGACCCATTTAGGTTATTTTTTTCCATTATAAACAATGTTGTAAATGATGTGTGTGGCATATACATATAACAGGATGGTAAATGGAACTCTTCAAGTCTCAGTTTCTGGCTGAGCCTCCAAATCCCTAGAAACCATACAATAGGTACTTGAATATCTCCCTCCCCAATGTTAAATGCAGTTAGACCACCTTGGCAGGACCCGCTGTTCTGCCAGCATGGACCATCCCTTGCCTGACGCCAGCCTTCAGAGGCTGGAGAGGCTAGGAGGGGCGGCAGTCTTTGGTGAGTTCTGTCACGGTGTCTTTTGTCCTTCATCTCCACCCTCATCTCCCAGGAGAGGGTCCGCTGGAGAAAGCCAACTGAGAAAGGCTGAAAGCGAGGGCTCAGCGTTGGTCCCCAGAACCTGAATTTGGGAGCTTAAGACCTGGAAAGAGGGGCTGAGGCTCGACTGGCCTGAGGTGACAGAGAAAGAGAGAAAAACAGGCTTTTTGCTCTCCTCTGCTGGTAGAAGCTGCCTTGCTCCTCCCAGGAGAGCAAAAAGCCCTGTTGTCTGGGAACCAAAAAACGGCCAGCAGGAGACACAGAGACTAGAGCCACCTAGACTGGACCTTTTCCCGACAGTGCCCTCTGAAAGGCAGAGGCAGAGATAGAGCCGAAAGCAGCAGCCCGGAGGAGGAGGTCTCATTGCATTCAGGGGACTGCCAGTGCGAGTTCCCAAGGGTGGCATGCCTGGGGAACCTGCCCTTTCACCACACAGCCCAGAGGGCGGCAGCCCGGCTCCCAGCAGAACTAGCCTTGGGAAGCTCTGCCCTCTTCCCTATTTCCTTTTTTTCTGGGTCCTGTCCCAGGGTGGGAGGTAGGGTGAACAGGTGAGAGGAAGAGCGGGTACAACTTTGCCTCCCCTTTCCTCCACAACTGGCATTTCCATTTGAAGCAGACCTGGGCTGAAGAAGGGAGAAATTTTCAAATGAGGTTTGTTCAGGGTTCTGGCAACCATGCTGGCACGGGTGCTTTTAAATTACAGAGACTGCTCATTGGAAATAAGGGACCCAGTGAATAAGTTCACAGGGTGAGCAAAAATAAAGCAGCATTATGATTACCCCTTATTGAATCCAGCTCATTGGATGCCCTTTGAGAACATGTGTGATTTTATATGAGGAGTAAATTTTTTTAGAAGCGGAATTTCTGTGTCAAATAATATAGTATATTTTAAATGTTGATAGATGTGGTCAAATTGTCCTCCAAATAATTTGTTCTTATTAATACTTTCCCAAGGGTGGATGAAAGTGGCTCCCTTCTGACACTTTTTCATTTTAGTCTTTGCTACTCTACCAGGTTTTTTTTTAATTCCATTTCTTACATATATTTATATATAATATATTCCATATATGTGTGTATATTTCATTATGAGAGAATTCAAAACATTTTGAAAACATTTGTATTTCTTTTTCTGTGAGTACCATTGCTAATGTCGTTTGCCCCTTCATTTTTTTTCCCTTTTGAGTTGTTGGGATTTTTCTTTGTAATTTGTAAGAACTCTTTATGTCAAAGGCATTAGCCCTTGCTCTATCACATATGTTACAAACGTTTGTCAGTGTGTGCTATTGGCCTTTGATGTAGGTTACTGCGTGCTAACAGATTTTCAAAAGTGTGTGGATCCTATTGCATGGAATGAATGCATGTTTACTCTAGAGTCCACCTGAATTAACAGCAGGCTTTTTTCCCTTTTGTGTTTTCATAATCAACGGGCACTGAAAGGCTAAGTAACCTCACGGGAGGTGAGGAATGGCCCTTGAGCTCAAGAGGTTGGAAACTTCTCCTCTAGGCCGTACTGGACACACCTAAACCGTGCCACCCAGAGCTAAGCCCAGCTCTCCTGAGCTGAAGCCCCAGCACTGATGTCTCTCGTGGAGCCAGAAGTCAGTAACTTACCCATTCCACATAAAACACAGCAAGAGCATTTCAAGGTGGAGCCAGCCAAAATGGAAGTGGAATGGTTCCCTTCCTCTCTCCCTTCTCCCTCTGCATCCCCTGACTTTCCTCCTTTGTTTACCTCCTAAAGGGGAGAGCAAGGCAGAGAAGAAAACAAAGCGTAAGGAGAAAGGGAAGGCTCCCCATTGTGCAGGATTAAGACAACTCTCTTGGTTGGGGCTCCAGGCCCTTCCCATCTGGCCACCCTTCCTCTTCTCTGTCCCCCACGTCCTGCCTTACTGTTACACCAGCCTCCTAGCTGCACTCTGCCCAGGCACCCTCTGGCCTTGCCACCAGCTGCTTTCTCTACCAAGAGCTTGCTTCCCCTTCCCTGCTTTGTGGACTCTGACATTTAAAATGTCACTTCCTCTAGGAAGCTTTCCCTGGCCAGGCACACTGAGCCTACCTTCCCAGGGCTCCTGTCTTTTCTACAGCACTTATGATAGTTATGCTAGGGGTGTGCGTCTCTCCCACTAGCTGGGTGGCGGAGGGCGGGGGGCGGTCCTCGAAGATAGCATTTACCTGATTCATCTCTGGTTCTGCCCCAGCAGTTGGTACCTGGCAGTGGCTTAGTCAATGTTCATTGAACAAAGCCCTGTTTAAAGAGCAAAAGCGTGTGTTGGCAGGGCGCCCTGAGAGTGCTGCTGGGACAATATCCTTCCCTGGAGGGATGGAACACCCCAGCTAGCTTTCTCCCAGGCCAGCGTCCCCCTCTTCAAGTCCTAAGCTAGAGCCTGGCAACCCTGACTGAGTCCTGTGGATTCACATGGGAGCAATGCCTCGATGTGCAGAGGTCAACCACTGACCTCTGTTGGAAGCCCCACTTCCTGTACTGGTGCCAGAGAAGAAGCAGAAAAAAAGTCAGTCACCACCTATGGAATCTCATCCCTGAGAAAAGTTCCCTTAGAAGAGTGGTCACTCGCACTTTGGTCCCCATCAGAATCACCTGGGGAACTCTGGAAAAACAGCAAGGGCCAGGCTTAATCCTACTTCAAGGAGAAGTTAGAGAACCACTGGCTTAGACAACAGTGACCCATCCAGTCTTTCCGACTACTGTGATCTGCTTATGCTTCTTATTGGATTAGTGACGCTAAAGGATTGTGGGGCTCCTGCCTTTCCTTTTCCTCCTCACACCTTTTCCTGCTAGGTTTTTTTTTTTTTTTTTTTTTTTGAGACAGAGTTTTGCTCTTGTCACCGAGGCTGGAGTGCAATGGTGCAATCTCAGCTCCCTGCAACCTGTGCCTCCCGGGTTCAAGCAATTCTCCTGCCTCGGCCTCCCAAAGTAGCTGGGATTACAGGCACCTGCCACCATGCACAGCTAATGTTTTTTGTGTATTTTTATTAGAGATGGAGTTTCACCATGTTGGTCAGGCTGGTCTCGAGCTCCTTGACCTCAGGTGATCCACTCGCCTCAGCCTCCCAAAGTGCTGAGATTACAGGCATGAGCCCCCACTAGGTTTTAAGCAGCGTTAAGTTCACATACAAATCTGTCATTATCCACAGCAACATTTATTTGCGCCCAACATGTATGTGTGGAATGAATTCATACAGGAACAAGCAGGATACTTCGGTTAGGAAGCACACATGGGCTTCTGCTTGGAGCAGCAGGCTAGACACTAAGAGGGATGGAAGACATGGTCCTGCCCTTGGGGACTAGGGAGTCCAGCATCACAGTCCTGCTGTGGATTGCATAGCAGGAACACTCAGTCCCTTGGAGCTTCAGTTTCTTCACCCCTTAAGAAGGAACAATAACAATAACAACACAATCTAGCTGCATGGCTTAGTGTGAGGATTATATACAATACTAGGAGTGAAAGTGTTTTCTAAACAAACTCATGAACATGAGATACTGTCACAAAGAAAAATCAATTTTATGAGTAATTACAAATAAACAAATTTTGTGAAACTCTCCCTAGCCTGCGTATGTGAAGACATTGAGCTGTTCACTTTCTCTTTAGTCTCCAAGCTCTTGCAGAGATGTGACAAGTCATTGGTGGCTTCGTTGACTTTGTTGCAAAAGCCTTCTCTTCTTGCCTTGCGGTCAGCTCCTGATCATTCAGAGCCATCACAGATGCTGGTGGGCTATCTTTTGTCTCTGAGTGGCATTGAGAAGACCGTAGTCAAAATTTCCGATGTGCTTGCCATTTGCAAAGCATCACTTCCCTTTTAAGAGAAGCAGTTATTCTCTATCAAGAAAAAAATTGCTTACACTTCGGATGGTTTATACAGAAAAAGACCACATTTTTTTCTCAGAGATATGCAGAAATGAAGGCCAGGTAAAGTTCTTGGCTTGTAAAAATAGGACTAGCCTTTGATATTTATTAGTCTTTCTTAGTTTCCTGAGAACCTTTGCATCCATTTTCTCATCATTTTCTCACGCTCACCCTTCAAAGTAGTTTGTGATGTTATCTGTATTTCACAGACATGGAAAGTGAGCCTCCCAAAAAATGGTAAGGAAGGCTCTCACAGGCTCTCTGAGCTATGATGTTAGGATCACCCTTCCAAATGGGCAGAGAAAATGTTTAGGGTGCTTGGGGAACCCAACCCACTCACAGGCCAACAGCTAGAACTTTTCAAGAACGAGTCTCACCTGTTTTTGTGAGTGAGCTCTGCAGTTGTCCCTCCCCGAGGGTTGCTGAGAACACCCATCACATCTGTCAGTGTGGCTCCCATTACAGCTCGAAAGGAAGGGCCTATTATGGGGTTGTTAGTCATGCATGTGTGTGTTGCTCTCTGTAATCAGCTGAATAAGAACCTCAGCCAAGAACCCAGCTTTCCTCACCAGCCTTTAACGCCTGTAAAACTTTGAGAGAATTTTTCCTTGCTTGGAGTCCCTGTTAACCATGGCACCTCCTTGACATCTGAATTTACAGCATTTTATTCTCAAAGGCCAATGCCTTCACGTTCAGGTCACCTGATGATCTGATTCCACTTCTTTTTTATTTTTTTTTGTGAGACAGAGTTTTGCTCTGTCACCAGGCTGGAGTCCAGTGGTGCGATCTTGGCTCACTGCAACCTATGCCTCCTGGGTTCAAGGGTTCACTGCAACCTTCTGCCTCAGCCTCCTGAGTAGCTGGAATTACAGGCACACACTACCATGCCCAGCTAATTTTTGTATTTTTAGTAGAGATGGGGTTTTACCATGTTGGCCAGGATGGTCTTAGTCTCCTGACCTTGTGATCCGCCTGCCTCGACCTCCCAAAGTGCTGAGATTACAGGCATGAGCCATCACCTCTAATTCCACTTCTTTTATTCCACATTTTTAGTAAGTTCCTTTCTCTTGATGTCTGAGCTTTTTCTCCTGTAGAAGTAGAGCCCCATGGAGTCATGGAGTAATTTCCCAAAGATCTGTGAGTTTCTCCCTCTTCTAACACCATACTGATTCTTAGTCCAGATCTTCTCCTTCAGCCCCCTGGAGAAGGACAAGGGCAGCTGTCCCAGAAAGGTTTCCTGGCTTCCAATTTTTTTACCCATCATTAATTTGCTCACATTATTCCCTCTCTTGGAATGTGTTCCTCTCTTTCCTTTGTTAGGTACATGTCTAGCAGTTTCTCAAGGCTCAATTCCTATTCCATCTCTTCCATGTAGCCTTTTCTGATATCATACCAAGAATAAATGCTCTCTTCTTTGTGCCTACATGAGTTGTTTTTTTTTTTTTTTTTTTCTGAGATGGAGTCTCACTCTCTCACCCAGGCTGGAGTGCAGTGGTGCCATCTTGGCTCACTGCAATCTCTGCCTCCCCGGTTCAAGCGAGTCTTCTGCCTCAGTCTTCCAAGTAGCACTCGCCACCCCACACACAGCTAATTTTTGTATTTTTAGTAGAGATGGAGTTTCGCCATGTTGGCCAGGCTGGTCTTCAACTTTTGACCTCAGGTGATCTGCTTGTTTTGGCCTCCCAAAGTGCTGGGATTATAGGCATGAGCCACTATGCCCAGCTCCTGCATGAGTCTTTATATCTATCATTCATCCTTATGTTTATTGCTTTATCAATCACTCTTTGAACATAAAGTATATATCAAAATATATATTAAGCTGTGCTAATTCCAGGGAGGTCACATAGGTATTGGGAAATGAGTGATGTATACAAACATATCTAAGACCTTATCCTTACTTTTACACTAGATTTATTTAAAAATATTTTTTCTCAATAATAAATTAACTTTAGCTTACCGTAGTATTTTTACTTTATGCATTTCTAATTTTTATAAAAGTTTTTGACTTGTAATAAAACACATATTATACAGTTGTATAAAAATATTTTCTTTCTTTATATTCTTATTGTATACATTTTTTCCTATTTTTAATATTTTAATTCATATTCTACTTTAAAAGCTTTTTGTTAAAGACACAAATACACACATTAGCCTAGGCCTACATAGGGTCAGGATCATCACTGTCACTGTCTTTCACCTCCCCATCTTGTCCCACTGGGAGGTCTTCCAGGGCAGTAACATGCATGGTACTGTCATCTCCTGTGACAATGGCTTTTTCTGGAATGCCTTTTGAAGGATCTGCCTGAGGCTGTTTTACAGTTAATTTTTTTAAATAAGATGGAGTATGCTCTAAAATAATCATAAAAAGCATAGTATTGTATATACTGGTAACATAGTGATTTATTATCATCGTCATGTATTATGTCAAGTACATAATTGCATGTGCTATCGTTTTATGCCACTGGCAGCACAGTACATTTGTTTACACCAGCATCACTATAAACACCTGAGTAATGCATTGTACTAAGATGTTATAACAGCAACAGTGTTACTAGGTGGTAGGAAATTTTCAGCTCCATTATAATCTTATGGAATCACCATTGTACATTTGGTCTCTTGTTGACTGAGACATTGTTATTGACACATGACTGTATTCCTCACAGGCTGTTATGCTAAATGGGACCTGTCCAGTCCTAATTTGCAGAACAAAATTTCAGGGGCTGAGTAGACCTGGAATCCATGCCACCTCTAAGGCAGCCTGAGGTGGAGAGATGCAAGATGTATCTGATATAAGAAAGCTCACATTGTGTTTAAGGCAAGTCAAGGCTGTGTCTCTGGGAGGATGAGGCTGAACATCAAGATCAAAGGCAAATGTCAGCTCTCAAACAGAAAGACACATAGTGAGGAGAAAGTGGAGATACAATGGGCAGGGTGGAGTGCAGTGCCAGGATAAGTGAGCCCAAGATGACGGAAGCCAAGGAGAAGACCAGGGGAAAGGTGATTAGGCTCCTGGCATGCAGTACCCCCTGGGTAGTGTTGAAAGTTGAACATAGGCTTGTTGCTCAATTATCCTGCAAGCAGTTCCAGGTATTTGCTTCTGAAATTATTATTATTATTTGAGATGGAGTCTTGCTCTCTTGCCCAGGCTGGAGTGTAGTGGTGTGATCTTGGCTCACTGCAACTGCAGCCTCCCAGGTTCAAGAGATTCTCCCTGCCTCAGCCTCCCGAGTAGCTGGGATTACAGATGCCTGCCACCATGCCTGGCTAATTTTTGTATTTGAAATTATTTCTTGACAAAACTGGTACATGTAATCTACAGATCTAGTCCAACTTGATCTCTAGGTATGTTCCAGATCCATTAATTTAACGTGTCCAGTTGAATGCAGTGGTTTTGTTTTTAACTTTTTCTAAGAAGCAGTAGAACTATTTTTTTTAAACAAAAATCTTATCTGGAATCCAACAAAGAAATCAAGAGGATATAGTATAAACTTTCAACAATCAGTAGAGAACACTTCATTGTTTGCAGAACTTCTAAAGGTCTCAAGGGAGTCCTAGAATTCTGTAGAGCTCCCTAGCCAAGAATTCTGTAGAAACGACAGGCCAAGAAGCCAAGGTCAGTTCTCAATTGAGAACTTGAAGCCTTCAGTTTAAGAGCCAAGTGCCTGAAGGCGAGATATTGTCTTTCTTCCTGTGAACCTATCAAACCTGGAGGATTTTTTAAAGAACATTTAGCCCATTGCTGAATGGGAATTAAGGCAATTCTGGATTATTTCCTTAGAAAAGATTAAGAACTTTACGTTTTGTGGTTTCCTTTTCAGTCTTTTCATGTCAACCTAACTGCAACATGCAGTGTTCACCCCTGTACTACAGAGTATTTGACAATCAAACATGATCACCATGGAGACCATGAGCCGCATTGTTCATTGTGTTGTGAGCACAACTGATAAGGCAGGAAAACTCCTTTGTCTGCAGAATGACTTACTTTGTGAAGGATGTTCACTGAAGGAACCAGAAAAGTAAACCAACAATGGAAGAAGACCCATCCACCTAGGTAGGGGCCTCCAAGAAGTCTCTTCACAGTGTTGGGGCAACAGCAACACTTAGGTCCTCTCGGCTGCATCCACCAGCTTGCCCAGAAGATTTGGAAATAAAAGAGAAAGAGCACACAGTTTATCCTGGAGAATCTATACAGAGCTGATTTTTCCTTGTTCTATTGTTGAAAGCTCACATGGAGGTGGAGAAAAACTAGTAATATTATTTCTGTGCTGTGTATTGGGTAGATATCAGACAAATAAGTCTTTCTGACTTCCAGTGTGGAGTAGGGAGAAGTTTTGGATTCAAGATCCATGTGTTCCAGACTTTGACTCCAGTATAGCTCCTCCTTTGCTACGTGACCTTGAGTTTTTAACATGAGTTCTCTATACCTCAGTTTCCTGCTATGTAAAGTGAGGGTTCCTTTAGCTATCAAAAAAGTGACATGGGTGGCATAATACTATTTCATCAGAGTCCTCCCAATTTGTTAGAGAAATATATACCACTCAAAGTACTTATTTCTCCCTGGTTGTGGGATGGGAGGCTTAAAATAGCAAAAGAGACTTAACTTGAATCTTGAGGGATGAATGCCAGTTTGATAACTGAATAAAGAGTATAAAGAACATTTTCAGACAAAAGGATCAGCATGTGTAGAAAGCATAGAGCTGAGAAAAAAAAAATCACAAGAGATTCTAGGGTCTATTGCAGATGAGGAAGATTGAAATGTGGGGAGCATGTGATGAATAGACAGAAGAAGGAGACACCAGCTCAGAGGTTGTGAAAGCTTATTAAGCCTTTTGGTATTTATTTTGACAACATTGAGATATTGTTGAAAAATTTTAAACAGGAAAATTAAATGGGCCCTTAGTCATGTTAGAAAAACCACTTTGGCAACAATGTCAAACAGAGTTTGGCAACTATGGCTTATGGGCCAAATCCATTCTGCTCTTGTTTTTGTAAATAAAATATGATTAGAACACAGTCACACATTGATTTTTATGTCTATGGCTGCTTTTGCACTACAACGGCAGAGTTGCAACAGAGTCCCTGTGGCTGCAAAGCCTAAAATAATTGCCATCTGGCTCCTTACAGATAAAGTTTGCCAACCCCTGATGGAGAGGATGGATAGAGGAAAGCAAAAGCTGGAGAGAGGTAGCTGTGTTACGAAGCCATCTTAAAACCATAAAAGCCATGGCAAGAGCTTGAATGAGGCAGGGGCAGAAAGAAAGACCTCAGAAGCAGTGGAATCAGTAACACTGATCTTATGTGACTAATCAGATGTGGGGGTGGAATGCAAAGAGGATTCTAGGGCAACTCCCAGTTTCTAGCTTGGGCAACGGGGCAATTGATGACACCGATTGCTGACATTGGGATACCAAAAGGAAGAGCAGGTTTGGAGATGAAAAGGATGGACGTGTGAGTGGAGGTGGTAGATGGAAGTGTGGGTCAGGAGCCCAGGAGAGTGATCTGCTCAGGAGGTATAGATCTGGAAGTTGTCAGAATATAGATGCACGGATTTCTCAGAAGCATGTGTAGAGTGAGGGGAGATGGCCAATGGTGGGATGCATAGCAATGTTTAGGGATGGATGCAGGAAGGGGACCTGAAATGGCAATGGTGAAAGAGGTCTCAGAAGGGAAGAGGAAAACTAAGAGATTATTTTCTGGGGAAATTATGCCAGACAAAGTGAAACTAACCACGAATGTCCTATAGAGAGAATGGGGGTAGGTAGTAACTTGGGGCAGGAGGAAGAAGGAGTGAAGGAAGAGGGATTTGAATCAGCCGAAGACAAAGTGAAGAAGAAATAGCCTGCACTTATGACCCACTGATGGGCCAGATACCATCCTAAGTTCTTACTTTTGTGAGTTCATTTCTACCGTACAACAGCCTTTCAAGGTAGGAACAGTCATTTCCATTTTACATGTGAGGAAACTGAGGTGATACTCAGAAACTCATTCTAGGTTATGCTGCTAGCACATGACAGACTAGGGATTCTAACTCCCAAACCCATGCCCCTGAATCCTGCCAGAAAACTCATTGATATCAGCAACGCTTCTCCATACCCAGCTTCTTAAAAATAGCAGCTGTTTTGAAAGCCCAACTCCAATGTTATGTCTTCTGGAATAAGCGGTCATAATTCACCTGTTATTCTGTGCTGGGTCAGCATGGCAGGACCTTGAGGCAGAATTCTATTAGGTTAAGAGCACATACTCAGAAGTTCGACTGCTTGGGTACAGATTCTAGCCCCGGCACCTAGAAACTACGTAACCTCATCACTCAATTTCTTGGTGCTTCTGTTTCCTCACTTATAAAATTGGATTGGTAAGAGTCCTTATCATGTAGATGGTTCATGAACACTTAAAACGGGACCTAGTGCACAGTGAACATTCAACAATGATAACTCTCAAATGACTCTCAGGATGTGTCAGGCACCGCTCTAAGTACTTTCTGTATATTAACGTTTAATCCTCTCAACCCACTTCCAAGGAAAATATGACTTTTGTCCTCATTTTACAGTTAAGAAATTGAGGCATAACGAGGTTAAGTAACTTGCTGAAGAGTACACAGCTCAAACAAGCATTTGGTAGTATTAATAGTGTTATGGGGCCGGGCATGGTGGCTCACGCCTGTAATCCCGGCACTGTGGGAGGCCAAGGCGGGTGGATCACAAGGTCAGGAGTTTGAGACCAGCCTGGCCAACATGGTGAGACCCCATCTCTACTAAAAGTACAAAAATTAGCCATGCATGGTGGCGGGCGCCTGTAGTTCCAGCTACTCGAGAGGCTGAGGCAGGAGAATCACTTGAACCAGGAGGCAGAAGTTGCCCTGAGCCAAGATCACACCGCTGCACTCCAGCCTGGGTGACAGAGCGAGACTCTGTCTCAGAAAATAAAAAAAATAAAAATAGTGTTATGAGCCCATTCTTGGTCCCGTCAGAGCTAGTGTTCCTTTCTCTTGCTCATAATTCAGTCTGGCACTCAGCACATTGTACTGTGAGATATTGTATATTTGCCTGTTGGTCCCAAAGTGCTGAACAGGTCTTTTGCTTTTTTTGTACCTCCAGCTATTCATTCAACTGATTTGGTAACTTGGGTGAGGCGTTCTGTACTGAAGGGTAAAGTGAATTTAAGGGTGGCCTTGAAGCCAGGAGGCTGATTTTTAGACTCTTCACCTCCTGGTGGTAGGGTTTTCTGTTTACTTTGCACTAATTGAGCAGACATTTAATTTTTGCTGGAAGTCACCTGGGCATAGTGGCAAGACTCCTAATGAGGGGACATGGGGCAAGGTGGAAGAGAAGACATGCTGAAACTGATCCCTAGTGTTCTAAAGCTGAAAGGCACCTCCAGGATCTCTTGGCCCAATCCGTCGAATGGAACAGTGCTGGACTAAGAGCCAGGTCATACCTCGCTGTGGCTTTTGGGTAATCATTTCAAGTCCATCACGACTTCACAATCTACAAAATGGCTCTCAACCATTTTGGTGCAATGATATGAAATGATTGATATATGTATATGTCAAAGGATTAAAAGAAAACTTTAGGGCTCTAACCATACACATTCTAGTTATTGTGACTATGAGTATAGTTGGCTCTGTAGATGTGTGCATGTGTAATGTACTTGTTAAATGATTGAACATTTCTGTCCCTCAGTTTCTTCTTTATGAAATGAGACAATGCTAGTACCTACCTCATAATGTTGCTGTGAGTTTCAAATATATCTACCTGTACTACATGCACAGTTTTCAGACAAGTGCCTTACATGTAATAAGCATTCAGTCACTGTTATTGAGGGCAAGGATTTTTCTCTCTGAGAAAACATTATACTCAATGTTTAGAACTGACACATAGTGGGTGCTCAATAACTATTGTGTAATGAACAAGAGAGAATAAAAAAAAATAGTAACCTCCAATGAGCCCCTCTGCAAACTACCGGTAATGCCTTGCTTTTTATTAGCAGAACTTAGTCTTGGGTCCTGTTGCCAATTGGAGGTGAAAGGTGAATTCTCAGGGAATGTCTGGGCAGATTTGTTCTGGTTCTGAAACCCTGTGCCCCCAAAACACTTCTCTCTCCCTTGTCAGGAGGTCAACCCTTTGGAGCTGGAGAATGCAGATGTAGGCTCAGTGGCGTAGCTTTCAGCTGAACAAGATTTGGCAAGTACTGCGGAGCTTCATTGCTGCAGTGGCTGTTGTCCAAATAAAAGCTATCTGTGGTCACTGGCTCTTTCTGATCCTCCAGATAGACTGGGCAACCCCTCTAGTTGGGGAACCCTGGGTCAGATGGTGGAATCTCCCCGGTTCTGTGTAGCCCCAAGTCCTTTGCCTCAGCTGGTGGGAAGCATGTGCTGTGGGGTGTAGTGACCCATCTCTGTTAGTTCAAAGGCTTCGAGGGGCACCCTCTGTGATCCTTGCCTCACTGGATGATAAATCATGTCCACTGTAAACAGTCATCTGGGAAAAGTGGTTATGCGCGAGTGCAGATTCCTAAGGCTAATCATCATGCACAGCAGCTTCTAGATTCCAGCAAGGATAGCAGTTCCTTCTCACCAGGCAGCCAAGAAATGGAAGGGTCTATTCCCTGTGCATTTAATGAAGGGTATAAAAAAAAATAGCGTGGACTTTGGAGTCATACTGACCTGGGTTTGAATTCCACCACTTACTAGTTGTGTCTTTGTGCAAGTCTTTTAACTTATTTAAGTCGTGGTTTTCTCTATCATCAGGATGGGGATAATAATATTTCCCTTGTGAATCTATGTAAAGTTTACATAGATAAAGGATATAGCCCCTGCTCTCCAGAAACAAATATACGATATTCAAAGCCACTTCTCCCCATCTCCTATCATCTTTGAAGCAACTTAATGTACTTTTACTTTTTTTTCCTCGTTAGCTGAAATGTTGGTTCCATATGCAAAATGGGCCCTGCAGAATTTCCAAGTTATGCCTGAGTCCAGGGACAAATACAATCTAGGCTTCCAAGCCAAGCCCCTCTATTGCACAAAGAAGAATTCAATAACCACCATAAAAATGTGTAGGGATTCCTAGCATAGAGCCTGGCATGTAGGTGGTACATGACACAAGGCAGCTGCTATGACTTATGTAAGCAAGTAAACAGATTTAGTCTAGTCTCAAGAATGGGGTCAGCAAATGTTTTCTGTAAAGGGCTAGATAGCAAATAGTTTGGGTTTTGTGGGGCCATATGGTTCTCTGTTGCAGTCACTTTGCTCTGCTCTGTCAAAGTAGCCATAGACCATACTTAAAGCAATGGAGCATGGCTGTTTTATGAGAAAACTTTATTTACAAAAGTAAGCTGCTGGCAGGTTTGGTTTCTGGGTTATAATTTTCTCACACAAGGAAACTGAGTCCTGTGATATCTACATACTCTAGTTGCTAATAATTTTTTTCTGTTTTATTTTTGTGGTGATTATTGAATTCTTTGTGCAATAGAGGGCCTCGGCTTGGCAGCCTGGATTGTATTTGTCCCTGGACTCAGGCATAACTTGAAAATTCTGCAGGGCCCGTTTTGCATATGGAACCAACATTTCAGCTAATGACGAAAAAAAAAGTGCAAGTACATTAAGTTGCTTCAAAGATGATAGGGGACGGGGAGAAGTGGCTTTGAATACAGTATATTTGTTTCTGGAGAGCAGGGGCTGAATGCGACTCATCTATAGGGCCTGGTACACAGTATCAGTCTTTTGTGAGTGAATTTTATAAATGGATCCTACATAATTCCTTTCAGTCCTCCTACCGCAGCTGTATGTCACCCAGGGTATGGGACTCTGCCTAATTGGATGGAACACTCTCATCTGAGATTTAAAACAGAAATGTCCATGACAAAATTGGGCAGCCACTTTGGGTTATGTTTCCAGTGTGCTTGCAAAGCCTCATGGGATTAAGGCTAACACTCCTGAAATATCAGAGGGCAGTGTTTGTTGAAGAGGATAGTGGCAGATATTTTCCAAATATGGCCACACCAATGGGTATGCCATTCTACAAGTTCTTATTACAATGTGATATTAACATTCTTCCATCAAGAGGTATAAGTTATGTTCCTTCCCTTGGATCTGGTGGAACTTTGTATATGCCTTGATCAATAGAAGGTGGTAGAAGTGTCGCTGCATGAATTCCAAGAGTTGGCTTCAAAAGGCAATATGGTTTCCACTTTTTTTTTCCCTCACTTTTAGAACTCTTGTTCTTTTTTTTTTTTTTTTTTTGACACTGGGTCTGGCTCTGTCAGCCAGACTGGAGTCCAGTGGTGTAATCTTGGCTCACTGCAACCTCTGCCTCCTGGGCTCAAGCAATCCTCCCACCACAGCTCCCCCAGTAGCTGAGACCACTTGGTGTGCCACCAAGCCAGGCTAATTTTTTTGTATTTTTGATAGAGATGATATTTCACCATGTCGTCCAGGCTGATCTCAAATTCCTGAGCTCAAGCGATATGCCCACCTCAGACTCCCAAAGTAAGGACACTTGTTTTTAAAATTTATCCACTATGTTATGATGAATCTCAGTGCACATGGAAAAGCCATGTGGAGAAACCATTCCGACGGCCTCAGCTAAATCCAGGCAACAGTCAATATCAATGTGTGAGTGAATAATTCAGATAATTCCAGCCTTTGAGTCTTCCAGTCGAGGCTTCAAACATGATGAGTAAGGGAGCAGTGATTCCCATATGCCTTGTTTGAATTTTCTATTCATCTCCGACCTCTGGAGAGAAAAGCGGGGCTGAAGGTTAAGTTAATTACCAATGGCCAATAGTTTAATCAATCATGCCTACCTATTGGAGCCTCAATAAAAACCCAAAAAGACAAGGTTTAAAGAGCTTCTTGATAGCTGAACATGCAGAAATGCCTGGAAGGTGGTGTGCCTGAGAAGGGCGTGAAAGCTCTGTGCCTCTTCTTTCATTCATCTCTTCATCTGTATCCTTTGTAATATTCTTTATAATACACTGGTAAATGTATTTTTTAAAAAACAAATTCCCTATTCACAGTGAGATCACAAATAATTATTGCTTTGAAGCCACTAAGTTTAGGGTAATTTGTGTTGTAGCATTAGATAGCTAATATTGGTTGCAAAGATATCGCAACCCCGTTCTGCCCTGTCTGTCCTATTGTGTCCAGTGGACTTGATAGGACAATAATACTGCTACAAGCCAGCAAGCACCCTGAGTTCGTTCGTTTGTTTGTTCGTTCATTCATTCATTCATTCATTCCCTACTCTGCACCAGGTTCTGTATTAAGGTCTGGGGAAACATAGATGTATATGCTGCTCCAGGTCCTGTATTCAAGGAGGTTAACATGCACAGGAAGACAGACAGTAACCAACTCATTAAATTTACAAACTGGTAAGGGATTAAAGAAACTTGCAGAAAGTACAGCAGAAGAACAGTGAGGGGGACAATTATTTTTACCTGGAGGACTTTGGAAAGGCTTTACACTGAAGGTGACCCTTGATTGGGTTCTGCAGGAAGCGTAGCAATGCACTGTGCAGCCAGTTGAGGAGCAGAAATTCTGGGCAGAGGGAACTGTGTGCATAAAAGTCTACAGATGGGAAGGCCTGTAGAAGGCTGGAGGAATACGGCAGCTGCAAAGTAGAATTTGAAGGAGGACTTGTAGGAAGAGAAGCAAGGAACGGAGCTGCAAAGTAGAATTTGAAGGAGGACTTGTAGGAAGAGAAGCAAGGAACAGATGGAACCCTATTGTGTTGAGCCTTCCATGATTGTTCAAAGAAGTTAACTTTCTTCTCTAAGCGACAAGGAGCCACTCAAGTATTTCGAGGAAGGGAGTGGGTGAGCTGATGAGACCTGTATTTTGGATGGGCCATTTTCCAGTATGGAAGATAGGCAGGAAGGATTGAAGCCAAGGATTCCAGTTTGGAGTCTGTTATTTCCTTAGAGATCCTGGAAGGAGATCTTGGGATAGGGAAGTGGTCTGCAGCGATGGGGAGAAGATGGGTGTGTGAGTGTAAGCACCACTACCTGGGAAGAATCAGGAAAAGGGAGGTATGCCCCTCTCCTGGCCTGGGTGATGGGTTCAGGGTGGTGATGCTAACAGAGACAGGAGTAGGATGTGGGGAGGATGACAAGTTGTGAGGTTTGGACTTTCAAGTGGAAACATCCTGTAAGCAGTCCATATGTGGATCAGAGGCCCTGTGGAGAGATGTGGGATGGAGATAGAGCACTGGGAGTTGTCAGATTTTAGGTATAATCGAAGCTGTGGGAGTGAATGAGGTTATTGAGAGCAAGCGTTTCTCAACTTGAAAACACAGGGCCTCCACTGTTTGGCAAACATAATGTTGGCGCAGCTAAGATTCACTGCATCATCCACATGTCTCTACCACCAAGGAGAAGTTGTCAAGCTTTGCCCTCAGTGATTTGTATTGGAAACAACAGAAACATCTCTTTCCTTTGTTAAATAATAAATTATAACATTGAACATGACTTTTTCAAAATTTCTTTATCTTATTCCAAAGATTCTGATAGGGCTGGCATTTTGCTCTTCCTTCTCCTCCCTAATACCTCTATGTTTCTCTAGAATCTAACACAGAGTCTGGTTAAGAGTAGGGGATAAATGAATGAATGAATGAATGAAGAACTCAGGGTACCTTCTGACTTGTAGCAGTGTTACTGTCCTCTCAAGTTCTCTAGGACATAATAGGACCAGACAGTGCAGTACAGGGTTGCAAAACCTTTGCACTAGCTCTCTAATGGTACAAAACAATTTGGGGAGAAGATATGGGAAGTTAGAAGAGTTCAGGGGATGGAGTCCTGTGCTACACCAACATTTAAAGGGAGAGCTGAATAAAAGGACCCTGAAAAAGGAAATGGAGAGAGGATGCCGGGCATAAGAGAAGGGGGGAAAGGAGGTGGAAAGAAATGGAGCAGGGCATCTGGGGAAGAGACAGTTTCTGGTGGGAGGTTTACTGTTCCAGGTACTGAGATAAGGTCCAAGGTGAGGCCATTGGTGAATGGATGGGAAGGTTACAGATGCACGTGCTGCACACAGACACAGACGTGACTGCACATGGGTGCAGGCTGGGTCAGGGTGGAGGTGGCTTCCTTTCCTCAAGGGGATCTTGACTGCATGATTTGAGGCTGCCACACACCAGTTATTTCACAATTTGTGTAGCTGATTTCATGAACTTTGGAAAGTTCTGCGACATCTCTGCCAGTTAAAACGATTCTGTCTTTAGGAAGTCGGGGAGGTGAGTGGCCCTGGGACTGTGCCACTTGTCCAGACCCTGTTCAGAGAAACAGTGGAGGCAGAAGTGGGGTTGCAGAGAGCTGGGGAGTGGGAGGAAGATGGAGGAGCAGGGAGGATGTGGGTCAACTATTCTCTCCTTGGTTGACTGAAGGCATAGCTACTCTTTCTCGCAGGAAAGTCATCTCTGCTCTGACAAACAGAAAGCACACGGCGTCTGGCCCCATGTCTCTTTGTGATTCCAGTCAATGCACATAAAGAACATGTTTCCATAGTTAGATTTACCTGCATTTCACCTCCAAGGGAATTTCTTCAGAAAACAAAACCAAACCCCAAACTCTGCCTGTTTTGCATGTATGTGTTTTGGTAATTTTTTTCAGTGAGGATGTTAACTCAACGCCAAAAGAGTCATTAAATCAAACATGGAGTTACCTTCTGTACCCTTTTAGTATCCGGGAACAATTAAGCTTAAGCAAATAAAATTGCCAATGTCCTAAAAATGGAAAACAAATCCCTCTAGCTTGCCTAAACCCCTGGGACTTTGGATGGCCTAATCAGCCCTTTTGTGCTCATCTGACCTTATGGAACAGGTCTCTAGATTTTGTTTGCCTGTGGTTTTTTTGGTTTTGTTTTGTTAAAAAAAAATTATTTTAACCCTACACATGAACAGTTGCAACCATTTCCAAGATGGTCCTGGGTAGTCAAGAAGCACATTTGTTTTTCTAGAGAGATGTATTTTGATGAAGAGCAGAAAGTACGATGAGGAAAATGTCAGAAGGAATTAAATCAAGGAGTGACATAATTCCCAGGGGGAGACAGACGTCAGCTGCATTCCCCGTTTCTTTCTCTAACCTTGGAAATCTTTCAGAACTCATTGGAAAATAAATATGCATGCGATGGAGAAGTGAGTGAATTCAATAGCTACAATAAGAGAGAGGGAATGAAATGGAAACACACCCTTGGTTGGATTATTAAACTGATTTAAATTCATAATTCACAGCTGTATGTAAAGCATTGTTTTTCATTGCGTCTACCTCTTTGTAGGATTGAAAAAAAGGTAATTTGGAGTTCATTCTTTCTGACCTGGGACACAGTATTCTGTATAGTAGGCTCTCAATAACAATTTGTCAAACATTAAGTGCATAAGTGAGTGAGAATGAATGAGTAAATGACAAAGGTGTCTAGCTATATGAAGGAGAAATTATGTCAGGGCCAAAGGAACTTGTTGGGTTATATAAGATTAAATTGTTGTGCAATTAAAAACAAAACAGAAAACTTTGTGCTCCTATGATGATCATTATGTAGGCTGGTTCACACCCATTATTGTATTAAATTCTCTCAGCAATATTGTGAAGTAAATATTATTATCTCTAATTTATAGTTAAGGAAACTAAAGCTTAGGAAGATTAAGCAATTGCCCAAAGTAGCATATTTAAGAAGCAGCAAACATGACACTCAGACCTGAGTCTTCTTACTCTTAACCAAGCCTTCCTTTCATCCATTATGATAAGACACTGGAAGGTTGGAGATACATATATTTAATGCAGTCTCCAGGGATAATGCGTGTTTCAGAAAATGTATCAGTAGAATTTCATTTTATATTTCCAAGCTCTAATGTGAAAAGAAAGAAGGATTCTCATCTGTTTGGATAGCTTAAGTGGAGTTTTGTTTGAAGCTGTGAGACTGATGAGGTTTTTAGTTACTGATTTTATACACTTGGGTTTTCCTGAAATATGGGTACTTTTATTTAAAAATTAAATTTTATTTTACAATATTTACAAACTTGGCACGGTGGCTGAGGCCTGTAATCCCAGCACTTTGGGAAGCTGAGGTGGATGGATCATCTGAGGTCAGGAGTTCAAGACCAGCCTGCCCAACATGGCGAAATCCTGTTTCTACTAGAAATAGCAAAAAATTACCTGGGCGTGGTGGTGGGCACCTGTAATCCCAGCTACTCAGGAGGCTGAGGAGGAGAATTGCTTGAACCCAGGAGGCAGAGGTTGCAGTGAGCTGAGATCTTGCCACTGCACTCCAGCCTGGGTGACAAGAACGAAACTCCGTCTCAAAAACAAAAAACAAACAAACAAAAAAACCAAACCAATATTCTCAAACTTAAAGAAGAGTTGCAGGTACAATTCAAAGAATTTTTTTTCCTTTAAAAATATTTGGAAATAAGTCACCAGGCTGATGGCTTAGGATCCCTGAACACAAGTGGGTATTTCCTACAAGCAAGGATATTCTCCTATATAACCACAATGCAGCCATCAAAATCAGTAAGTTAACATCTATGCAATATGATTATTTAATTTGCAAACCCCATTCAAGTTTCACCAGCAGCCTCATCACATTTTTTCAGTTCTTCTAAAAGACTCCAACTTGGAATCATTGTCCTTGGTTGTCCTGTCTCTTGAGTGTCCTATAGCATGAAGCGGTTTCTCAGTCTTTGACTATTTTCATGACCTTGACGCTTTTAAAGATCATGGGCAGCTGTTTTGTAGAACATCTCGCAGTGTGAGTTTATCTGATATGTCTTCATGATACTTTTCCTGTGGTGCATCTTCGGCAGGGATAGTGCAGAAGCCATGCTGTTCTTCTCGCTGCCTCCCATCACAGGGTGTGGAGTTCCAATTTGTTCCGTTACTGATGATGCTCGCTATGCTCACTTCCTAAGGTGATGTCTGCTGGGCTCCTCCACTGGAAAGTTACACTCTTTTTCCTCTTTGTAATTTTGTAGGGAGATACTGTTGAAATAATGCAGACTGTTCTCCATCACACTTTCACTTTTTAAGTTGTTTACCAGCGTGGACTTGTAGTTTCCTATGTTGTCCCATGAGTTATAATCCGTTAATATCATTATCTATTTTGATGTTTAACGTGTGCCAGATTCGGCCAGTGGGAGTCCTTCCAATCTGGCCTCTGTGTCCTTTTGACATGTCCCCATCATTCTTTGAGTCCCTCCTCATTCTCTGGCACAAGATGCTCCAGGCTCATCTTGTTCTTTCCCTGCCCTAGTCCTGGAATCAGCCATTTCTCTAAGGAACCCTGATTCCTTTTAGTGCAAAATGTTATTTGAAAGCCAAGATTTGGGTGCTAGATGCACTCACTGCTTTCAGGGTGTTGCTATTCTCGGGTCCTCTATGTGGACAGAGCCAGCAAATACACACACACACACACACACACACACACACACACACACACACAGGCTTATATTTATATCTATAGTTTTTTCTTTACTTTCTTTCTACGTATGTATTTAAAACAATAAATAGACACACATAGTTCCAATTCCAGACAAATACCACACGATTCATTCTAGTTTTCTCCTTTTCTGTATTTGTAACTCCCTTCTCCCATGGTGTAAAACCTAGCTTCCATTATCCTTAATAGATTTATTTATTTATTTATTTATTTTTTATTTTTTTGAGATAGGGTCTTACTCTGTCACTCAGGCCAGAGCGCAGTGGCACAATCAGGGCTCACTGCAGCCTCAACCTCCCAGGCTTAGGTGATCCTTCCACCTCAGCCTCCTGAGTAGCTGGGACTACAGGGACATGCCATCACACACTGAAACTTTTTTGTAGAGACGGGGTTTTGCCATGTTGCCCAGGCTGGTCTTGAACTCCTGGATCCAAGCAATCTACCCACCTTGGCCTCTCAAAGTGCTGGGATTACAGGCATGAGCCACCACGCCCAGCCATATTTATGAATTGATTTCCCCGAAGGTAACCTATCTTCCCTTTCTGCCCCTCCCCCAACTCTGCATGCAAGTCTTCTTTCCCCATCTCAGGCTCTGACACCCATCCCCACGCATGTGTGTTTGCCTCACCTTTCTTAGGCTTTCACTTCCTCTCTTTTATTTTTTTTTTTAAAACAGATGGGATCTCACTTTGTTGCCAAGCCTGGTCTTGAACTCCTGGCCTCACGTGATCCTCCTGCCTCAGCCTCTTAATGCACTGAGATTACAAGCATGAGCCACCAGGCCTGGCCAACTCCCTCTCTTTGGGCCATCCTTCCC
Source organism: Plecturocebus donacophilus (assembly GCA_004027715.1). NCBI lineage: Eukaryota > Metazoa > Chordata > Mammalia > Primates > Pitheciidae > Plecturocebus > Plecturocebus donacophilus. The sequence continues at coordinate 2,216 of PVKP010031164.1, read as the reverse complement.
TCATATGGACAGCTTTCTCACCCCACTCAGGCTCTGACACCCCACTCTGGACTGTGCCCTCTTCAGACTTCCTTCTGACTCTGCTAAGAAGCCAGCACCCTGTGCCAGGTGTCCCCTCTGCAGGCTCAGACTCTGATATACACTCTGTTTTCTTTTTTGAGACAGAGTCTCCAGGCTATAGTGCAGTGGCGCAATCTCGGCTCACTGCAATCTCCACCTCCTGGATTCAAGTGATTCTTCTGCCTCAGCCTCCCGAGTAGCTGGGACTACAGGCCTGTGCCGCCACGCCCAGCTAATTTTTGTATTTTTAGTAGAGATGGGGTTTCACCATGTTGGCCAGGCTGGTCTTGATCTCTTGACCTCATGATTCACCTGCCTCAGCCTCTCAAGGTGCTGGGATTACAGGCGTGAGCCACCACGCCCAGCTGATACCCAGTCTTGACCACCACGGCTTTCCCATGCCCAGCATGGACATAGCTTTGTCCTAATTAGTGGTTTAGGACTGAATTCTTCAGAAAGAAAAGGGAAGAAAAAGAAAGGGAAGGAAAGAGGAAGAGGATAGAGAAGGAAACAGAAGCAAGTGCTTATCACATTGGTTAAAAAATTGGGCAATTTGTCAATCATACCTCAATAAAGCTGATGAACTAAAAATCATCTTTTATCTCTTAGAAAGTTTTATCCAGGCTAAAAGAAGATTTTGATGAAAGGAGGATGTATTTAGGGGTGGGTGTGGTGTGGCTCATACCTGTAATCCCAGCACTTTGGGAAGCTGAGGCAAGAGAATTGCTTGAACCTAGGAAGGAGTTCAAGGCCAGCCAGGGTAACATGGTGAGACCCTGTCTGTACAAAAAAAAAAAAAAAAAAAAAGAAAAGAAAAAAAATTAGCCAGGCATTGTGGCATGCCCCTATAGTCCCAGATACTTCGGGGGCTAAGGTAGGAGGATTGCTTGAGCCCAGGAGGTCGAGGTTACCATGAGCCATGATCTCACCAGTGCCCTCCAGCTTGAGTGACAGTGAGACCCTGTCTCAAAAAAAGAAAAATAAATAAATGAGTAAAAAAGAGAATACATTTTGTGAATGAAGCAGGCAATAGTCAGAATTATTCTTGACTGTGTGGATATCTTTGATTAGAACCAGGCATCTTTTGCCACCTGCTCATATGGTCCTTTCTTTCTTTCTTTTCTTTAAATTATACTTTAAGTTCTGGGGTACATGTGCAGAATGTGCAGATTTGTTACATAGGTATATACATGCCATGGTGGTTTGCTGCACCCATCAACCTGTCGTCGACTTTAGGTATTTCTCCTAATGCTAAGTACTTTCTTTACTACAAGGCCTGCAAGGCAAATAGCTGCATTCCTCAGATTCCCTTGCAGTTGGAGTTTTGGAAGCAAATTAGTTTCCACCAATGAGATGAACTCCCAGAAGACTTGGAAGTTGGAAGCGAGATGGAAGCCATGGTCCTGTTGTCATTGCTACTGGCAAGTGAGGTCATAGGCACACGCGTGTCTGTGAACTGACTCAGATTTACACATGTCATGCAGTCACTGACTTTTTGAGTATGAGAGGTGTTGGTGGTTTAAGTCAGAAGCAGCAGTAGCGATGGTGTCCTGACCTCTGATCTTAGCTTTGGAGGTGTGCACTGAACCAGTGGTTCCTCTAGAATGAGTCTTCTAGCCATCCAACGATTATATAAACACGTCATTTTCTGTATTAAATGTCCTCTGTTTAAAAAACTGAGAGGGGCTTCTGTTTCCTGCACTGACTCCTAACTGCTACCCTGACTGTGTGTTTAAGGAGGCTTAGATAATAGGCAATGGACATTAACTTCTGGAAGGGTGTCACCACTTTTTATTTACATTAGAACTTGTTTTGTTCTTATTGTGGGTAATGTGCTTAACTAGACTCGAAGATATTAATAAAAGCATCAAACACACACATCCTGGTCTCAAGGAATTTTCAGACTAGAAGAAGGAAGTAGAGTTAAAAAAAAACAATAAGCAATTAGGTCTAAAATAAGACAGATGAAGATAAGTGTTGTAAAAGAGATATAAATAGAACATTCCTCAGAGGTCACTGAGTAAGGTCTAAGCTCCATTCCATGGCATTAAACGTCTCCCAGCGAGTCCATCTCTCCAGCATCACTTGTTGCTACTCACCCCTAGGTCAATCGCACCTAATGCCGAGCCGCACCAAACTCCTTGGCATGTCTTACA
>PVKP010031163.1:0-27193 GCA_004027715.1 Plecturocebus donacophilus | reverse complement strand
GGATCAGGAAAAATAACTAATGGGTACTAGGCTTAATACCTGAGTGATGAAATAATCTATACAACAGACCCCCATGAAACAGGTTTACCTATGTAACAAACCAATGTGTGTGCCCCTGAACTTAAAAGTTATCTTTAAAAAAAAAGAAATAGGTTGCCTGATGAAAAACAGAATGTATACACACACACACACACACACACACACACACACACACACATATATATGTATATACTTGAGGCAATGGACATCCTATTTACCCTGATCTGATCACTATACATTATATGTATCAAAATATCACTATGTACCCCACAATTATGTATAGTTATTACTTGTAAGTTTAAAATTTTTTTTAAATAAAGAATGGGCAATTTAATGAAGAGTGGATCAGCTCCCTAACAAGCTTAGAAAAATAAGAATCACTGAGGCAAAAAATTAATCATGGCACTTTAGAGTACTTTTCAGGGAGAGAGTCGAGTTTCTAATGTTTCAGTTCCTACTATGAGGTTTCCAGGGAGCATCATACATGCACCATCTTATTTTAGCCCAGTGCTGTTAAGCATTCACATTGCATAGCTCACTCTGTTCTCATTTGAGCTCACCATACGGGCTTTTCATTATTATTCTTTCCCATTATACATTTAAAATTATTTGCTAATTATAATTTGGTTTCCCAAGTTGACTCATCTACTACAGACTTCAAGAAGATCTCCATGAGGAAGCTTCTATACCTTGAAAGCCAAAGATCAATTCCAGCCACCTTTCCTTTGACTAATGTGTCTCTACCACTTCCAGCTGCGAGATACACCAATGCCTCATTTCAGTTAGCACATGAAATGAGTCGATGGGAACTTAAAGGAAAACCCCCCTACACCTGCCCTATAGGGGGGTTCTGTCATGAACATAACTGAAATTCTTATCACTGTTCTTCCTTCTAAAAGTCCTGTGAATTATCTTGATAAAAGGGTTATAACAGGACTCCTCATCCCCTGGTTAGGAACCAGGCCACAACAGCAACGGGTGAGTGGCAGGCGAGCGAGTTAAGCTTCATCTGTATTTACAGATGCTCCACATTGTTCATATTACCGCCTGGTCTCCTCCTGTCAGATCAGCAGGGACATTAGATTCTCTTAGACATGGGAACCTATTATGAACTGCGTACATGCCTGATGATGTATCACTGTCTCCCATCACCCCCAGATGCAAATATCTACTTACAGGGCAAAAAGCTCAGGGCTCCCACTGATTTTACACTACGGTGGGTTGTATAACTATTTCATTATATATTCCAATGTAATAATAACAGAAAATAAGTGCACAATAAATGTAATGCACTTGAATCATCCTGAAACCATCCCCCTCGCCCCTGGTCCCTGGAAAAAATTCTCTTCCATGAAACCAGCCCCTGATGGCAAAAAGGTTGGGAACCACTGGGTTATAGGAGTGAGGAACACTAGCTAACACAACGTAAGTTTCTAAGTCTCTGCTCATTTGGCACTTTGGTTGCCGGGAACAAAGACTCACTCAAGGGGCCTCAAGAAAAGTAGGTGCCCTAATATGGGGACCATTTGGGAAGACAAAACATCCCAGAATCCAGATAGGCCTGGGGGCAACAGGAGAATCAAGTCCAACTAGCAGGCAGGAAGATGGTTCTTTTGCCCCTCAGCAATAGGAGCCCCATAATTTTCCATTTTGTGTGCCAGAGTAATGGGGTTTAGCCCACTCTCCATTGCTGCCTCTCTAGGTTTTCCCTTCTGTTTTTGTTCCAGCCACTTTCTGATATCTCTTTCATTAAATATTCAGATTCTCAGAGAAGGAAAATAAGATTAGACCTCAAGCCCCCATCACTGTGTTCAGGCAGAGCCTTTGCAGCCTGCCTCCTTGGAGGCTGCCAGCCAGGCTCCCCTTGGATCAGGTGCTCACTCTGTCCAATTCCCTAGGGTGAGGTGGGCATGTGAGTGGTTAGAACCTGGCCAGCTGTGCCTCAGGCACCCAGGAGGTCTGAGCATAGGGCGGTACTTCTCAGAAGGAGCAATGGGTTGGCAGGAACCTGTAGGTTAAGGGAGTCGAATAATTAATCCAAATGGAGACCCCAAATGGAGATATGTGGACGGGCTCTATCAGAATCTCCTGGAATCCTTTTAGAAATTCAGAACTCTGGGTCTCACTCCAGACCTACTAAATTAAAATCTCTAAAATCTCAAGGGGAAGCATTAGAGAATACACACACACACACACACACACACACACGCATGCACACACAAAAACACAATTTTTAAATCTCCCCAAGAAAACACAGCTTTGACCTTGTGAGGGAACAGAGAAATGTGAAGGATGGGAAGTGTGAGGCTGAAAGAAAATCTTGACTCTTTTTTTTTTTTGAGACAGGGTCTTACTCTTGTCGCCCAGGCTGGAGTGCAATGGCATGACCTCGACTCATTGCAACCTCCGCCTCCTGGGTTCAAGTGATTCTTGTGCCTCAGCGTCCTGAGTAGCTGGGAATATCACCACACCTGGCTCATTTTTTATTTTTAGTAGAGCCAGTGTTGGCCAGGCTGGTCCCAAACTCCTGATCTCAAGTGATCTGCCTGCTTCCGTCTCCCAAAGTGCTGGGATGACAGGTATGAACCACCGAGCCTAGCAAGGGAGTCTTCTTGATCCTTTTAATGATTCTGTCAGGGAGTTCTGATGTACTCTTGTGGAAGTGTGGGTAAAAACACATTTGTAAAGTAGAAGTGCTGGGATGAAGTCGTTTCTTTCAAAGAAATAAAAATATAAGGAATATGGTTCTCTGTAGCTTCCAGAACTTACACAAATGAGTCTGAGAGACTAGCAGGAAATAATGTTAAGCCTAAACATGATGAACTTTTAGTGTGGCTGCAAACAAAAGTTGAGAGTTTACTTCACTTTTTTCTCCCTGTTCTGTAGCAGTATAGTTAGTGAAATATCATAAGCAACACATAGTACTTTTATCAAAATGCTGCATGAATTACAAATAAAATTTTCAGGAACGAATTTAAGAAAATCTTTCATTTAATAGGAGGAAGGTAATGAACTAGTTGGGAACGCTTTAAAGAAAGAGTTGCTTAACATAAATATATCCTAATGTGTTATCATCTTTATTACAAAACAAGTAAAACAAGTATTTTATGTTGAGGTAACATTTCAAATGGTATGTGGCAAAAATCAGTTGAATCTTATATACAGAATTTTTCTCTGTAAAGGACTCAGAGAACAGTTTTTTTCTAGCATTGCACATAAACTGATTTTAGAAAAAATAAAGCTGAAAAGTATCTATGTAAAGAGGAATTTCTTTCTCCCACTCTTCCCAACCCAATCCTTCATATTATCACCGGTGATCAGTAAGGTGATGTTTATGGGAGTTCTACAAAAAAAAAAAAATAGTGAATTGAGTAAATTAATTGGGAAAAAAAGATTTTCATATCCAAAACAACTCACTGTGCCATAATTTCAAAGTGTTTTTGCAATCAAAATATTTAATCCTATAGAATTATCTATTATTTATCCCAAGAATAGAAATCTACAGTCTCCAATGAGGAAACCCTATGCAACCTGTCAACTCCAGTGTCTTCTGCTATGAAGCCTTTCCTCGCTCTCCAAGGCGTTGGTCACCCTTTTCAGTGCTCCCAGACAGATATCACGGTCATAGCTCTGTCTTGGTACTCACCATACTAGGTTGTAACAATTCTTGTTTCTCTTATACGTACCCTTCTTTAACTCTGTAGCTTTATGGATCCCTCTATATGCTCCTCAGGAGCAAGAAACAAGTCTTCACCTGCTTTACCAACACCTAGTACAGTGCCTGGTACATCGTGGACTCGCAATAGCTTTGTTTCTTAGGCTGATGAGTTAGGAACCATCTCAGCTGCAAAGATATCATGCAGATCCTTTCTTGTGTCTAGCCTCTTAGAATGTGTTCTGGTGTCACTCCACAGTATTTAAACCTCTATGAAATGATGACACCCTAGAAACAAGTGTAATGTCCAGCAATTCCTTTCAGGAAAAAAAAAATGGCATCTGGTTATTCTTTTGGTCAAAACATCAGTAAATTATAGTTATCATGATACACTTTCAAACTCCCAAGACTCCTTTAGGTGACAGCCACTTCTTAAGACAGCTGATGCTAATAGCCGTCTTGACAGTCATTATCATCTTGGTCCCCAATGGGTTTGTTGTGATAGGCATCGACTGTTAATTTCCGGCTTTCTATTTCAATGTTTTTCAACTGGCCGTCCTCTTCACTGCTTGATTTGCTCTCCGTGGAGTTGCTATCTTCCTCGGATCTGCTGCTGTCTTGAGAGTCACTGTCGTCTTCCTCAGACTGGCTTTCCTCGCTCTGACTCTCTGCTGAGGCACTGTGAGACTGGAGGCCCTCCTGGCTGGAGCTGTTCTCATCCTCGGGGGACTCCGGGCTTTCCTCTGAGGAGCTGAGGCTCTCGCTGGATTCGCTGTCTGCTTGATCCTCTCTGGATTCACTTTCTGAGTGGGAGAGTGTGTGCAAGCTGTCCTCTTTGCTGGAGTCACTGTCTTCCTGGTCTTCTACGTAACTGGTTGTGGGGTCCGGGTTATCCCCCCTGGACTCACTCGCCACCTCTTCCTGAGACTCACTGCTGTTCTCTTGGGATGGAAGGTCCGCCTCTTGGCTGGACTCGCTGCTGGGGTCATCTAGGTTTTGGCTGTCTTCCTGGGATGGATTTTCCTTGCTGTCTTCTTGAGAGTCACCCTTGCTGTCTCTCCTGGGTTGACTGAGGCCAGCTTCTCTGGAGTTGCTGTTTTCTGTAGAGTCACTCTTGACTTCTTCCATCGTGTTATTGTCATCAAGTTCACCTTTGTCATCTTCCTCTGAGATGCGAGACTTCCTAAAAATTTTTTTACTAGACTGCTCCACCAATTGGCCGTCACCTGAATCTTGAGTGTTTGCTTGCCCACTGCTTTCTCTAGATTCTTTTGATTTCATGCCTGCACTGTTCATTCTGGAGTTTCCCCTCTCACTCCTGATACTGTCTGGGTCATCACTCTGCATTCCCTCATCATCAAACTCAGAGCCATCTCCATGGCTGCTCTCCCCATCACTGCCACCTCCCACCCAGTGCTCTTCACTCTCACTCTCCTGAGTGGAGTCACCTCTCTCAGGCCTGCTGTCCACCTGGTCCTCATTGTCAAGGTCCCTGCTCTCACTGGTGGTATCTTGGGCACTGTCTTGCCCTTGTGGGAAGCCCTCTTCGCTGGATTGTGTGGTGTCAGCAGAGTCCTCATCACTTCCCAGTCTGGAATTTCCTCCTTCTTGTCTGTCTTTGGGCCCTGGGCCATTGTCATCATCGCCCAAGGTGTCATCTCCACTGTCATCTTCATCGTCATCTTTATCATATCCTTCTTCTCCTGTGCTCCTGGAGAAGCCACTAGTTGGTCTATAAATGTACTGATGATCATCAGAGCCCAGCCCCTCCTCTGACTCAGCACTGTCACTGGGGTCTTCATTTGCCTAGAATTTGGGGTTAACAGATGTGGTCAGTATTCCAGGAACTGGTAGAGAAGGAGTTATCTAGAGCCTGTCCAGTCTTTCTGCTTCCTTCTTCCTACATCCCCTCTGACCCATGGTCAATTTTATTGCTCAATAATATCTCTACCAGAGCTTAAACAGGAAGGAAGAGGAGTTGAAACTCAAGTGGTTCCATTTTATATAGGCACACTTCATTCAATTCTACCAACATTTTCTCAAAAATCTTTCTTGAAATCACATTTATGAAACTCAAATCATACTGTACATATAATTTCTTTAAAAAAAAAAAAAACTCTCGGGCCAGGCGCAGTGGCTTACACCTTTAATCCCAGCAGGCCAAGGAGGGCAGATCACAAGGTCAAGAGATCAAGACCATCCTGGCCAACATGGTGAAACCCCGTCTCTACTAAAAATAAAAAAATAATAAAAAAAATAGCTGGGTGTGGTGGTGCATGCCTGTGGCTCCAGCTACTTGGGAGGCTGAGGCAGGAGAATTGCTTGAACCCAGGAGGTGGAGGTTGCAGTGAGCCGAGATTGCCCCACTACATTCCAGCCTGGTGACAGAGCAAGACTCTATCTCAAAAAAAAAAAAAGAAAGAAAAGAAAAGAACTCTGAGATAATTGTTTGTGAATTAAAGAGTTGATTTATAATGCTTATGCATCAAAGTGTATGGTGTAAAACAGTTTTTAAAAATACTGAGTGATCTTAAAAATGACCCCCGTTTTTTTTTCCTCTGAGGGGAAAAATGTGCTAGGACAGGAGGATGAAATCTTCATCTAAAATAAAAATAAAATATTACAATAAGGTATATACCTCACCCAAACCATGTTTCTACCTCATTAGTACAACCAGAAAGTTGCCTGTAGATGACTCAGCAGAAGATGCTAACTAGTGTGACCGCCAAGGTAGCTTAGTGCTAAGTGGGAAGTCAGAGAGGTGAGTCCTGTAAGTAAAACAACTGGATTCTCTGCACGGGTAAGGAAGGACAGTAAGTCTTCATATATTATGCTCCCAAAATATCTGCTGTCTTTACCGTACCCTAAACAGAGCATACCTGCTAGTTTGTTTCTTTCTTTTTCTACATGTCGCTACGGGTCAATGTCAGAGTCTATAATTGAAAGTACTTATGTATACGCTGTTGACAGCTCCTCCTAGCACTGGAATTTTATGCTGGTATGGTGGAACCAAGAATGAGTTTAACCTGCCATACCTCATTAACCCAACTCACAAGCAGAAATTGCAGGAATCACCATACCTCATTAACCCTTTCTCAAGAAGGAATTGCTACCCTCACCTCAGAGCTTAGAGACCCTTAAAGCAAGAAATGACAAAGTCCCTGGCAAAGAGCATTTCCCCAGTTCTATGCTTTTAAATTTCTAGAATGTTCCTTTGATAACCTTAAGTAAATAGGAATAAATAACCTAATAATTCATCTTCCAACTCTGGCTAAGTGTGGAATGCAACATGGATCAAAGCCTTGGGGAGGAACCTGGCTCCTGGACTCTCTGGAGCCCCACAGGATCGAGTTTGGTCAAAACAATAGCACGACTAAGAGAGTAACACTTGGTCTTAGAAAAATGAAAAAGAATGCCAGTTTTAAGGGATATACACTAAGTCTGCCTTTCTCTCTCTAGAGCGCAGTCCTGCAGATGGGACTATTTGAAAGAAAAAGTCACTACTGAAGCAGCTGCTTTCATTAAAGTTTCCTCAGGACCCTACTGTCCTGTCTTCAAGCAGGATCCTTCACACAGAGAAGTTCCCAGGCACTTCCTCACCTGATCTGAACTGCTCCAATTGTAAAAGCTATTTTCAGTTGATGAGTAAGTCTGACCTGGTCAATGACCATTTGTGACTGTGTGTATGTGTGTGTGTGTGTATTTTTTAACTAGGAGAGACATTTAGGGCCACAATGCTAACAATCCAGCCTCAGTGATGAAAATAAGATGAATAGCATGTCTACATGTGAATTCTCCTTACTCATTTTTCTCTCATTTTATGGGACTCTTTAGCCAACATAACTCATAGTTAGAAAACTATTATATTTAGAACTGTTTCCAGGTAATTTAATCTAACATCATTTCCTTCCACTCCTAAGTAGCCTGAAAAGTTAAGAAAGGTCTGTTTAATTACCTGTTCCTCCGAGCTAACTTTACTTCCTTCTGATGACTCACTGCTCTCCTGAAAGGGGAAAATTTGTTTATTTTTCTTTTTAGTAATTCCTCAGGAAAGAAAAAAACATGATACACATCAATTGCTTCCAGTCTGGATTTACTACTTTCAAAATTGTAAAAGGCAATGAGAAGAGTGTTAAAGTTCTTCGTGAGATGTTTATGACAAAAATAAATGAGATAGTTACCAAGGGTGGTGTTGGTGCCTGACCCAAATGACCCTGCAACAAAGGAAAGGAAGGAAAACAAATTACTCCCTCACAGATGGATTTCATTATTGAAATTATTTAGAATAATTTTAGGTGATTATTTTTAGGTTCTTGATAGAGATCTTACATTTACATGAGTAATAATGAAATTTTATGATGAAATGGTTCAAAAAGGAAGATAAAATAACTAATGGCTTGAAAAGATATTGGGATATCAGAGACCTAGACTATTTTTATATTTCTGAATTTTTGTTTATAGAAATAAATATGCTTTCTTTGAACCTGGCTGTTCATACAACCTAGAGGAAATGTAACAGAGGAAAAGCAGCATTGAAACTCAGAATCCAGATTTACATCTCAATTAACTCACTGGTTTTGGTTTTAGCCCTAAAAACCAATCATCTTGGTGTTAGCACTGAAAGTCATGCATGTGTTCCAGGAAACCCCTAAGTCCCAAGTAAACTGAGATGGTTGGTTACTCTAGGTGAAGAGGGCAACTCACTTCACGTGTCTGACTGTCAGTTTCTTATTCATAAATTAAGAAAATTAACATCCACTGTGCTTACCCCACAAGGTAGTTACAAGGATGAAACCAGCTAATGCCTATGGAAGTATTTTGAAAACTATTTAGTCAACATGATATAAACTAAAGAAATAATACATTTTGAGAACATCCACCTTATAAAATTTCATAGTAAACAAAACTGAATTGAGAAAGCCATTAAACCTTTCTCGAGTCATGAAAAGCCCTGGTATTAAAAACAAATGCTAAATCAGAAATTTAACTAATCATCCTTCTGATTTATTTCACTTTCTTTAGTCTCATAAACACTGTAAGAATGCCTTAGCAACTTCTGGTACCCCTCCGCAACACCTCTCCCCTGTCCCCTTGACGAGGGCAAAGTCCTGTGTGGAACACCGGAGGCTCAAAGTAGAGCAGGGAGGAGCTGCTATTGTCATGTCTTCAATGTGAGTCTCAGCGGTGCTGGACTGGGGATATCTCCTTAGAGAAAGGAGGTATAATCACTCTGTCTTTGGCCTGTGACACTGCAGGCAGGCACAATGCAGGCTCTGCTCCAGTGATTGGAATAAATGGGTGGAAGGGAGCAAGGCATTGTTATTTTTCTCATGCCAAGGCTAGACTTGAGAACAGGGCTTGTTTGTGTGTTTCTGGTTAAATGAGAGAGAGGATCTACAGTGTCTGCTTTTAAATTAACCACCCTATGGATATCTCTGAATAATGATATCCATATTGAATACTGCAATATTCATAATGGATACTGCAAAGTCTATTCCAGACTCAGGCAAGGGCAGGAACCCCTCTCAGGTCTCTGACATTATCAGGCCACCACCAAAAGCATTGGGCCTAAGCTTTATTATGGGTAAAAGCCAGGAGGAAACAAGGCAGTGAACAAACTGCTGTGATTTTGCGTAGGATTTTAACCCTTAGTGCCAATCCTGAGAATTTTCTGACCTCTTAGACCTGGCTCCTTCCTGAGAGGGATATAAGACACTGGTTAAGAATGTGGATTCTGGAGCTAGAGTAACAAAATATCAAATTCTGACTCTAAAACTAACTAACCATGTAACCTGCACAGATTGAGTTACTCTCTGTACTCAGTATTCTCATCTGTAAAATGAGAATAAAATATAATGCCTAATTCACAGTTAATATATGTAAAACACTCAGAACTGTGCCTGGCAATGATTCTTGAGTTACTGAGAGTTAATAATGATTGGGTTAATGGCAGTCAACACGCTAGCAACATTAGCTCTTATTCCAGAGACTTTAGTGTCCTCTCATTCTTCTTTCTTTTCTCACCTCCCAGGACTTGACCTCTTGCCTACTAGATAATTCTTTTTAAAACAAATTTCAAGTCTAATCTCTCCTGAAAAGTTTTGGTTCATTGTCATCCGTCCCTTGGTACTTATACACATCCATTACAAGCAGAAAGCTAAGAGAAAACATGCTTCCTTGCCAGAGTATACTACTAAGTTGGAATTGCAGCATTATTTTCTTCTATGAACTCTATAGCTTAACTTATTAATATGCTCATTAAGTCATTAGCAGTTTCAACATTTGCAATGAAGTCAATTTGGTTATACTGATAATATACTAAAATTGAAATATTTCAAAAAGTCCTATTTCTACTCACCTTCCATTCTTCAGAACTCTCAGATTCATTATTTTGATACCTGGCCACCTAGAAAATGTAGCACACATGGTAAATCCAAAGAGAAATTTGTGAAACAATAGTTAGTTATTAACACTTTTCATTCATAGGAGTAGGGATAGTCAAATTTCAGGCTGCATCAGAATCACCTGGAAGCCTTGTTAAAATACTGATTTCTGTTCCCTATCCCTAAAGTGTCTGGTTTAGCAGCTCTGAGGTGGGGCCCAAGAATTGGGATTTCTTTTTTTTTTTTTTTTTTTTTTTTTGAGACAGAGTCTCACTCTGTCACCCAGGCTGGAGTGCAGTGGAGTGATCTCGGCTCACTACAACCTCCACCTCCCAGGTTCAGGCAATTCTCCTGCCTCAGCCTCCTGAGTAGCTGGGATTATAGGTGTGTGCCACCACGCCCAGCTAATTTTCGTATTTTTAGTAGAGACGAGGTCTTGAACTCCTGACCTCGTGATCCACCCGCCTCGGCCTCCCAAAGTGCTGGGATTACAGGCATGAGCCACCGCTCCTGGCTGAATTGGGATTTCTAACAAGGTCCTAGTTGTTGCTGATGCTGCTGGTCCCAGGATGACACTTTAAGAACCACTGCTTATAGAGAAGAGAAGAAAAATACAAATGATAACTATATGAATGGCAACTGAACAGAATAGGAAATAACTTGATTGATATTTTTTTAAAAAGCAGCATTATAAGAAACTACTGTTTTTATTGGACTGGAGCATTACACAGCCATCTTGGTTCATAGCCAATGAAAATTGTGAAGTTTTAAGTATGAAAAGGTTTTTCCGTATATCCCTACCCTAATACTTACTGGGAGAGCACAGGATAATCCCCAAAAGAACATGAGCAGGATGCTGATCTTCATAGTTGGTGTAATACCTCTACCTGGAATGAAGGACATAGGTGTTTCTCTCCATACTGAAATAAAGTAGCTTCAACTTTTTAACAGTTTCTTCCTATTAAAAATTCATCCAAATGCCCATGAACTGATGAGTGGGTAAATAAAGTTTACTATATCTATAAAATGGAATATTATTCAACCATAAAGAGGAATGAAGTACTGATATGTGCTGCAAAGTAGAGGAAATTTGAGAACACTATGCTAAGTGAAAGAAGCCAGATAAAAAGCCCACATTGGAATGATGAAATGTCCAGAAGAGGCAAATCTACAGAAACAAAAAGTAGATTAGTGGTTGCCCAGAGCTTGTGCAGATGGGAGTTTGAGGGGTGATAGTTCATGGGTATAGGATTCCTCTGGGAGGTGATGAAGCCATTCCAAAATTTATTGTAAAGAAGGTTGCACAACTCTGTGAATATACTAAAAACCACTGAGCTATACACTTCAAATTGGTGAAGCATGTGGTATATAGATTGAAACTCAATAAAATGGTTTTTAAAAACCTCACTCCTAAGAAATAAATTGAAAATGTTTCAATGAGGAGACCTATAAACACTAACACATAAAGTATGATAAATTGAGAAAAAAGTAAAGAAAGAGGAATAGAGAAATTTTTGCCCATTCACTTTTACAATAATTATGCAGCTTGGTATGGCAGAGCATCCTAGCAAATGCATTCTTCCTGAAAAACTACACTTATTGACACCATTGATAGGTGGCAGGCATTTGTTTTCTCTCTCTCTCTCTCTCTCTCTCTCTCTCTCTCTCTCTCACACACACACACACACACACACACAGGCTTCTAAGTCACATTTATGATTGCATAAAAATGTCTAGACAGAATAGATTTTGCTTTTTTTGTGATCTGCAAGAGATGTACTAGAGTGGGCTTCATATTACAACTTCAGAAAGCTCTTAATATCCACTGTGACACATTCAGTCATACATTATACATGATTATGCTAAATTCTTTTGGCTGTCATTCACAGTACTGAAGGCTTTGGGGAAGATTAGAGGTTTGGGATACACTTGCAAATCATGCTGAGAGAAATATGCCAAATCAAACAACTTTTCTGGAGAGTAACTTCATTTCACACTTCAAGAACTGTTGCTTTGGGAAACACTTTGTTCTGTATTTAAAAATAGATGTACTAGATGCTGAAGTAAAAACTTATTGAAATGGTTTAAAGAAAGCAATTTACGCTGCACTAGTAAGCCTTGGTAGCTACCCTAGCATCCTTGCCTGATGGACTTCCATACATTTCACAAACAATCCTGTAAGTTTATTTTACTTTTGCTAATTTGTTCATTTTTTAAAATGTTAAATGTATACTGTGAAAAGAAAATAAAATCTTGGGACCCTAGGAATTGGGTCATGCAAACCTGCCTCCAGTTTTGTTCCTAAAAAGACAGCTAACAAGGATAAAATGCTGCATACCTCCCTCACAATTTTCTCACAGGGAAATTCCTTGTGGGTCCTGAGATCTTTACCATAAAACAGTCTAGGTGAATTTCACCCTCACAATGTAAATTAACAGCTTACCCTCACCAGTTCAGGACAAAGGACAGAACTAAAAGTCATCCCTCTCCTTACCTGAGACAGATTATGTCTGACAGCCTCCTCTAGTCCATGTTTACTTTATCTTACGTGAAAATGCAGATTCACTGAGCATGAGACAAATGCATAATTGACTATTCCTCTACCCTCTCCTTTCACATATAAAATGTGGGTTCAGTGAACACTAAACGGAGACTACAAGGAATGCAATCACTTGACTTTTTTATCTACCCTTCCTTTTTCTCCCCTTCCTCTTTCTACTATTGCCTGCTCTTTCCCCTTTAAATACTGAAGTCCCCAGACTCTCTTTGTAAAGAAACATGAATCATAGATACTTCTGGTGGTTTTGTGTTCCTTTTTCCCATGCACCTCAATTTTGGCAAGATAAGTCTCCAAAAATAATTGAGACTCATCTCAGTCATTTTCTTTGATTTACAATACTCCACATGAAGGCCTCAGAAGCAAAAGCTTCTCTCTGACCTTCTCCTGCCCTCCTATCTCTGGCCCCTCATTCTTCCCTGAGACTAACCATAGAAACTAGAATCCCTCTTCCCAAAGGCGGGTTATAGAAACCAAAACCTCTTTTCCCCAAAGCCAGCAATAAAATCCAAAAATATTACCGTTAAGTCCGCCTGTCTTTCTGTGTAACAACTGGCCATAAAGAAATTCTCTAACCCACCTTGTTTGATTGGAGGTCATAAGTCCCCCATTCCAGAGAAGGTCCTGTGCCATATGAAGAAGGAAGAAATACTACACAGAGAGGCCAAGAAGTATCTGGACAGACCTTGCTGGGCCACCCCACTTTATCTATTAGTATAGGGTCAAAAACTTTGCCCAATCATATTTCTACACGGCTGCCCATGTTTTGTTGAACATAAGCATAAAAAGGACAGTTTCTCCTGTATCTTTTGACCTTCGTTATAAGGGCTCCCATGTCACATAAAAATAAATTTGTATTTCTTTTCTCCCATTAATCTGTCTTTTGTCAGCTGATTTTCAGGAAACCTTCAGAGAGTGAGGGGGAAGTTTTTCCCTTGGCCTCTAAACTAATGATAAGAGTTATAAGCCAAAGATTCTCAACCCTAACTGTATATTAGTATCACTTGAGAAGGGTTTTAAAAATGCCATTGCACAAATCCCATCCCAGAGCAATAAATCCATCACTTGAGTGGGCACAGGAATAGGCTTGTTTTTAAAGTTCCACAAGAGATTTTAACACTTGATCTAAGAAATAAGAATATCATAATTAGCCTGGAGTGCTGGCATATGCCTGTAGTCCCAGCTGCTCAGGAGGCTGACCAGGGAGAATTCTTTGAGCCATGGAGATCCAGGCTGCATGGAGCTACGATTATGCCACTCCAGTTTGGGTGACAGAGCAAGACCCTATCTCAAAAAACAAACAAACAACAACAACAATGACAAACAACAACAACAACAAAAATATATATATATACACATGTATATATCTCTCAATAATGCCTGAATATGCTGAATATTGTCTGAGGCATTGGGCTCAATATGTCATCTAATCTTAGTTTTTTAATGTTGTCAAGGAAATAATAGAAATAGTAAGTTAAGGAGCCTGAACAGGCATCTCATTTCTATTTTCACACAACTCAAATAGTCAAACAGGACCTCTCATTATACTATAGACATTATCTCTCCTCAGCATAGTTATTCTTAATTTGTGCTACTTTCTTTATTCTAATTCAGCATAGTGCATATCAGTTCTTATGTCTGATACTGTCTTAATTTCTTTTAAAAATCCTTCAATTAATATCAACAGAGAAAAACAAATGAAAATGATCAACTGCACCAAAATCAAGCCTAATTTTATAGTTGTTACTTCTCTTTAGATCCCACAGTTAAAACTTTTTTTAAAATTGTTAGGTTCATTTCTTCAGGAAAGCAAAATTTTCTCAAATATGATATCCTTAAAATAACCCTGTCAATGGTTTCAGCTTCACAAATCAAATGAAAATTAGGTAGCTCACCATTTTAATTTTCAAAGTGAGGCTGGGCACGGTGGCTGACACCTATAATCCCAGCACTTTGGGGGGCCAAGGCGGGCAGATCACAAGGTCAAGAGATCGAGACTATCCTGGTCAACATGGTGAAACACCATCTCTACTAAAAATACAAAAAAAAATTAGCTGGGCATGGTAGCGCACACCCATAGTCCCAGCTACTCCGAAGGCTGAGGCAGGAGAATTGGTTGAACCCAGGAGGCGGAGGTTGTGGTGAGCTGAGATCACGCCATTGCACTCCAGCCTGGGTAACAAGATCGAAACTCTGTCTCAAAATAAAAATAAAAATAAAAAATAATACATTAAAAAAATTTTTCAAAGTGAAATTTGAATATATTTGGTTATAATTTCGTGATTCTCTGAAAACTAGCAAATATTAGAGCCATGACAGAAGGTCAATGACTATTGAATTCTCTTGTATTTTCTTTAGCTTCTCTCATCTAAATAATTAGAGAATTGGGGATGCCATTGTGCATTTATTCTAAACCAATGAATGTTGTGTTTTTTCCCAAGGACATGCATGCCCCTAGTGCTCAAGTTTTTTAGGGATGGACTATTCTAAAACATAAGAAAGATGCACTAACTTGCTCAGGATTCTAAAAGTACTATTTAGCACCCTGACCTAAAGCAATAATTTCCCAGGTGCAAGTCTGGTAAACTAAAATAAAAGACACCCTAGAGTACTGAGAGAGCTGGTGTTACCACCCAAAGAATATAGTCCAACCTTAAGCATTAAAGAAAGTCAGATCTTAAACTTAGGGTTGCATGTAGTATCTTTTATAAAAATAATTACAATTCTGTGAAGTGCATTTCCAAACAAGAGTCCTGAACTTTTGTAAACATTTTGGCTACTATTCAAACAATAGTACAAGCAGATAGGCAGTAGCTGTATTCTGAATAATAAGTGTGAGCCACAGCTTTGCCTAAAAATTAAAAATCCAGAACTTTGAGTTCTTCTTCAATGATTAGTTAATGTCATTCTACATTCCACTTGCTGTCATGCTACAGTGAGATGATGTAATGAAAGGAAATCAACAACTTGAGTTCCATTCGTTTGGAAGGCAGTGTATTAGAGAATTTCTGCCTTTTTGAATTGTTTTCACAGAGCTGGAAAGAGCCAAATGTTTAGAATGTGGAGAGGGAAACTAAAGTCAGGATTTCAAGTGTAGGCTGGGTGCGGTGGCTCAGGCCTGTAATCCCAGCACTTTGGGAGGCCGAGGCAGGAGGATCACGAGGTCAAGAGATTGAGACCATCTTGGCCAACATGGTGAAACCCCATCTCTACTAAAAATACAAAAGTTAGGTGGGCGTGGTGGTGCGCACCTGTAGTCCCAGCTACTCAGGAGGCTGAGGCGGGAGAATTGCTTGAACCTGGGAGGTGAAGATTGCAGTGAGCCGGGATTGTGCCACTGCATTCTAGCCTGGCGTCTGGCAACAGAATGAGACTCTGTCTCAAAAAAAAAAAGATTTCAAGTGTAGCCAAACTTCTTTGAGCTCTTAAGGAAATTTGTTCTAGAATTTTCTCAAGCTTAAGATCATTCGTAAAATATATATCTTCTTTTATGTAAACCAAAATAAAGGAAACAGGCCAAAGAAGAAAATAAAGGTTTGAAAAATCATAGGCTTTTTTTTTTCTTTTGGAAAACAATCATTACATTAATTTGCTTTATTTGTCTTAGTATTGTTATCTTCAGGAACACAACTGAACAATAAATTCATTCATTAGTAGTCAATGAATATTTATGAACATCCAGTGAGCTAGGCACTTTTCTAGGTGCTGAATATACAGTAATTTGTAATAATAATAAAATAATCTGATTTTATAAAAATAAAATTACCCAGAATCCAACTAACTAGAACCTGCTAGAATTTGTTTTTTTATTACTCTTTGAAAATAGAGTAATACTCAGCCAGGATATGAACTCTATCAGGAATTCATAGAAACAAACAAACAAAAAATTCCAATTCTTCCTATTAAAAGTGTCTTAAGGTCAATTACAATGAATCCAATATTATATGTGTTTAACCACAGGAAAATAACTCTGAATGCCTCTAAAATTAAATATAGATTTGGAAGGCCTCTAAGCATCTGAGGCATATTGTTTCACATCACCATTTTCAGGTAGATAAGTGGACTAATACCCTTCAGAAAATTGTTTGGTCCCATTTTTAAACAATAAGGTTAAAATAGGATAGTCCAGCCTCAGTTAAACAGAAAGTATGGTTAACCACAAGTTACTACTCTCAAGGAAGACAAGTTGCTAAAACACATGGACTCTTCTAAATGTCATGTAGATGAAGGAGTGCACTAAATACAATAAATACAAATACATATGGGTAGGAACATATATACAAATTCTCTACACTAAAAAATGTTTTAAAAGACAATTATATTCAAAATTTATTGAGTTTTGACTGTATTCAAGGCATCATGTTAACATGAATATCCTGCTAAACAATACAAAAAATGTAATTACCACACCCTCAGTTATTTCAGTAATTTAGTCATCTTTTAGTTACTTATGCAGTTCATAATAAATATTACCAGATGCTCTCTAGATGAATAATATTACACATTTTTAATTTAAAAAGATCTTCTTTTGAAAATCCTGCCATCCAGTTTAGATTTTTTTTTTCACAGTCTTGTAGGCCACAAACATTCCCATATTCATGAAACCCAAATGTAAAAGTTTTGTATGTTTTGCTAATTAAAACTAAATTTCAAAATGACCTTCCATCTGCCTCCTGTTCTATAAACTTTTCCCTTTAGAAGTATCATGCAGAGATTTAATTAAAGCCTTACCAAGAAAAACACCTGGCTCTATTGACTTAACATGTCATTTTAATATCATTATTTACTGTGGCATACACAACAGGCACAAAAATAGGAACTGTTTTTACCCAAAGCACAGCTCTCCCATTTCTCTCTACATGGTATAATGCCTCAAACATGTATATATACTTAATATTTTCCAAACAACCAGCAAGTTATTTTTAAAAATTAAATTACAAAAATGGCTTACCCTCCTTAGTGCACAAAGACTTTTTTCAAAAAGTCTCAAAAATCAGGTTGATGTTCTCACAGAGGAAATCTATGCCCAATGAAGCCACTCCTGTGTTGATATTCTGAACACTTCTCTGATGTTGCAGGAATTTAAACTCTGCTGCCGCTCTTCATGGCCAATCAACCCCAGCCTGGGGGCGAGTGACATCACAAGGTGTCACCGGGACCCTGGTACACCCACACTTCCTCCAGCTGGCAGAGGCAGATTTTCCCTAAAAAGCTCCTGTGGTTCCCAAATGACTAGACTAGTTTCCATTAAATTGAAGATCTTCCCAAAGCTTTATTTTGATTTCTAAATATATGTCATTCACATTCAGGCAGGCTTATGAACATTATAAACAATGACAATGTCTTCTACCCACCGACAGATCCCAGCAGACCCAACGAGGGGAAGGGCGGAGGCAGGGGTGGGTAGAAAGTTTCCTGTTAATGTACATTTCCAGGTTGTACATGAAGAAAGCCACTAAAATACTAGAGTTCCTTAAATTGTTGGTTTTGGGAATATGATCTTTTATTTCTTCCTTTTTCTCTTTCAACAACCTCTACTACTCATTTCCTTTTCCTCACATCTCCCTTCCCCATATAAACACAAAGGTCCCAAACTCCTGCTAATCTAATGAAGTGCACACTAAAGTACCCCCCTTAAGTAACTATTGTTTTATTCAAAAAATTTTAAATCTAACACTTAGTTACTCCCCGTTTGTCACATTTTAATGACTCTTTGAAATCAGAATTGGATTTAGGGGAATACTAGTTGGGTAGCATCCAAAGAAACTAATCTTGAAGGGATGCTATGCCATCACTGAAAATGTAATGAAATGGATAAAATGGTATTTACCAAAACATTTTCGAAGAAGTGTACTAAAAGTTATAGGGAGCTGAAAGTGGGTTTCACACTTTCCAAGGAGCGTGTTCAAGTGACAGCAGGATGACCACTGAACAAGTATTTAGAGAATATCAGGTGCTGGACCTTAATTTCCTTAAGAGTAGGGATGTTTGCCTGTTTGTTGGTCTAATCAGGGCCTGGATACCTACAACAGTTCTTTGGTCATAATAAACACTCAGTATGCTTTGAATGACTGAGTGGATTGGCTTGAAAATTAGCCAAACTGTTAGCTTGATTGCAGTATCTACATAACTCACTGTGAATTTTTTTTTAAATGTTCTCATTGTTCAAAAATTTAGCTGATGCCCCTAACAACGTGGATCTAGAGAATTAGAGTGCCCAATTTATTCAGGCAACTAACGTCAGATATATGGATTGTCAAGGTATTTAGTGTGAACTATAACATGAGGGGTGCAGACAATGAGGAAAGAGGTATCTGTTTTCATTTAGGGTTGATTAGAAAGCCAAAGTCCACATGGGGAAGCTATAAATTACCTGTGTTTTATTCTGGTTCTGAATTACACTCTCTGATAGTTTCATGGTTCTTGACTGAGCTCTACCCTAGAAGAACCTTATAATCTTATGATAGAGTGGATTCTGGGCAGATTTGGGCAGATCACATTACATACAAGACTTTATTTTAGACTCTCTTCAAATCCCTACATAAGAATTGAGGAGCAACTAGATAACAAAATTTAAAACTGTGGATAGCATTTACAATAAAACTAGGCATTTTTTTTTATCTATTGCTATATTAAAAACCACCTCAATACTTTTCATTTTAAAACCACTACCATTTTGTTATCTCTCACAGCCAGCACTATAGTCGTCTGAAAACTCAAATGGGGCAGAGCATTTCAGATGGCACTTTCATATGGCTGTTTCCTGAGCGCTCAGCTGGAGTTGTAACTCTGAGCACTTCAATTCTTTACATAGCCTCTCCTTGGCTTGGCCTCCTCACAACATGAAGGCCGGGGGCCAAAAGCTCCTAGAATATCACTTTTTCCACATTCTATTGGTCAGTCAGGCACAGTGGCTCACGCCTGTAATCCCAGCACTTTGGGGGGCTGAGATGGATGGATCATGAGGTCAGGAGTTCGAGACCAGCCAGGCCAATATGGTGAAACCCCATCTCTACTGAAAATACAAAAATCAGCTGGGCAAGGTGGCAGGCACCTGTAATCCCAGCTACTTGGGAGGCTGAGGCAGGAGAATCGCTTGAACCTGGTAAGTGAAGGTTGCAGTGAACCGAGACCACACCAGGGCCACAGAGCAATACTCCCTCTACAAAAAAAAAAAAAAGAAAGAAAAAAGAAAGAAAAAAGAAAGAAGAAAAGAAGAAAGTTACCCTGAACTACCATGCGTCCTTCTAAAAGTACAGGAAAAGCCATTTCATATAAAATAAATAGCAAAAAACTATGAAGGTTAAATCCCACAGGAGCAGAATAGCAACCTGAAAGACAAAGTATGCTGAAAAGACATAATTAAATAATAAATTAAAACCATAACCTTTTATTTTTAAAATAACAAAGAAGTATCAAGAAAATGACACAATAGGTGAAAAACAACATACATGAAAACTAAAGTAATTCAGATAATAAATATCAGGACTCAGGATAAAAGAAAAAAATTATTTTAGAAATAAAGGCTAATCTAGAGGAAACACAAAAGGGAATAAATATAGTAGGTAACTATTCAATGGAAGTAGAAGGCAAAAAAGAGGAAAATATTTTAAATTTAAAGAAAGAGAGAAAAAGTGCTTGGGAGAAAGTGACATAAATTGAAGATTGGCAAAGAACATCCAAAGTACAGATTATAAGAGTCCTGAAGAAGATAACAAAAGTAAGAGAACAGCAGAAGTGCTACAAAGCAAATGAATAACAAATGTAGCATTTGTTATTCAAGGAAGTTTCCCTGAATTTAAAAGAGAAAGATTAAAAACTCTTAAAGAGCATATCATATACCTAAGAATATTGGCCCACAATGACCAACACCAAAACATATTCTAATAAAATTACTGAACTTTGAAGATAAAGAGAAAAGTCCTTTGGGTTTCTAAGCAAAAGCAACAAGTGATTCACAAGGGAAAGAATATTAGATTATCATTAAGACTTTACAGTGATGCTTTATGCCAGGAAAAATAATATAATGTATTTAAGGCATTCAAGATGAGAAAATGTGAAGCAAGGATTTCCTAAGTCAGCAAAACTGACTTTTAGGTATGCAAGGCTAAAGCAAACTGTTAGCAACATGCAAGAATTCAAAGACTATTATTTCTTCAAATCATTGCTGGGGAATTTACTAGACAATGCGCTTCAGACAACCAAAATAACTAGAGAGACACTGTCGTAAGAACAGGTGATAAGCATAAAACATATAGTTACTTGTAGAAACAGAATTAAATGAGGCTAAGGGAGACAGCACAGTATATGATGATGAAATACTTAGCATTGATACAGTGTAGCTTTTAAAAAGGTGAAGAAAATGGAGAGCATATATGCAAAAATAATTTCAACTCTTCTCAATAATTATACCAGTGATGGCAATATTATTGTTATTCCGAGAATGTTGCATGTGGAATGTGGGATAAAGCACATTAGTAATTTTGAATTATTCTCTAACCAATGTGTCCATGAGAATCAGGATTCTCAGTATCAAAGAAAGGAAATACAAATTTGATACAGAAAAGTAAGATCCCTTTGGGAGGCTAAGCCAGCAGATAACTTGAGCCAGGAGTTCCAGACCAGTTTGGGCAACACGGTAGAACCTTGTCTCTACAAACAGTTCAGAAAATTAGCTGGGCATGGTGGCTCCCACCTGTAGTCTCAGCTACTCAGGAGGCTGAGGTGGGAGGCTCGCTTGAGCCCAGTGCATGATCACGCCACTGCACTCTAGCCTGGGCGACAGAGTGAGACCCTGTCTCAAAAATAAAAGAAGAGTAAGAAACTCCATAATCCTGTAATCCTGAATTTAATGGAAAAGATTAGAATTTACTCAGGAATTATTATAAAGATACACACACACACACACACACACACACACACACACACACACACACCCCACATGTACATCTTAGCTCTGTCACTGTAGATACCTAAAAATGCAATCTTAGCTAGGACCCCCGGCAGCCGGATTGTGGTCCATAATCTGGAGCCTGTTGGGACATTGGTTGATTCCAGGTCTAATGACCCAAAATATGCAACGTGCATTTGGAATATCTTGTCATTCCAGATTGCAGAAAAGCTATCAAATATTTCTAAGATTCTGTCAAAAGACTCAGGAGCCAACTTGAATAGGCCTCTACTGGCCAAAGATAGAGGTAATGATTGCAGCAGACTGAAACCTATTAAACAATTTTATATCTGTGAGCTCGTAAAGATATTACAAAAATGAAATAGAATACTACTTGGTCACCTTGGGATGATAACAGGAAGCCACTTAATGACCTTGAAAACTTGTAAATAAGTAGAAATAATGAGGCTATTGTACAGCCCTCTATGAACTAAACCAAATTAGAGATGAGGGGAAGCTTATCTTTGTAAAAGAATTGTGTGATGATTAATCTTCGGTGTCAGCTTGACTGGATTAAAGAATACCTAGAGAACTGGTAAAGCATTATTTCCGGGCATGTCAGTGAGAGTATTTCTAGAGAAGCTTGGCATGTGAGTCTGTGGACTTGATGAGAAGGATCTGCCTGCAGTATGGACAGGCAATATTCAGTCTGCTAGGGACGCAGATACAACAAAAAAGGCAGCGGAAAGATGATTTCCTCTCTCTCTCCTGGAGATGAGACACTCTTCTTCTCCTGCCCTTGGACGTCACAACTCCAGCATCTATGTCCTTTAGGCTCCAGGATTTATACCAGCCCCACCCCTCCTCACACCCAGGTTCTCAGACCTTGGGCCTCAGACTGATAGTTACACCATCAGCTTCCCATGTTCTGAGGCTTTTAGACTTGGACTAAGCCACAATACCCTCATCTCAGGGTGTCCAGCTTGCAGGCCACATGTTGTGGGACTTCTCAGCTTCCATAATCACAGGAGTCAATTTCTCTAATAAGTTCTTTATCAATAAATAGGATATATATATCCTATTTATACATATATATTTACATATCCTATTGTATATGTATTTATATGTCCTATTTATATAGGATATATACACAGATATATATACATGCACATATATCCTTCATAAGTAGAATGTATAAATATACATATAACAGAATATATAAGTACATATAAATAGGACATCTGTATATATGTATATATATAAATATATCCTATATAGGATATATCTGTGTATATATATCCTATATACATATATATACACATACACATAGATATCCAATTTATATATCCTATTTATATATATAATATATGGGGTATATATATGGATATATACATATATACAGATATATATGTATATGTGTACATATCTTATGTATATACAATATATGTGTATACATAGCCTATATGTGTGTATGTGTGTGTGTGTGTGTATATATATATATATATATATATATCCTATGTATATGTCTCTGTACATGTCTCTCTGGAGAACCCCAATTCCATATATATGGCTGTATAAAATATACACAGCTATATTATACACATCTATATATATGGCTATTATACAAAGCTATATTATACACAGCTATATGTATGGAGTCAGGGTTCACATAGAGCTATGTACATAGCTCTATCTGTATATGTCTATCTTATAAGAATATGTTTTGGTGTTGATTATGTAATATTATTATGAACTCACAGATGTAAAATTATTTGATAGGTTTCAGTTTGTTGCAATTATTATCTTAAAGATGACATAGTTCTATCTTTGGCCAGGAGGGGCCTATTGGAGTTGTCTCCTGATATATATCTCTTTATATGTCTCTCTAGAGAACCCTGACTAACACATATTCTAATTAATTAAAAGAAAATGATGTAAGTCACCATTTTACACCTCCCAGTGAAATTATCCAGGCATTGCAAATCAATGTCTACTTAGCTCATGAAAAGAGAGACAACTAGACTATGTGGTTCTTGGTGAAAGAACCCAATATAACCTCTAGTCTGTTAAAGAGATCACATTCATTGGTTCAAACTGCTGGATCCAGCCACCAAGTTTCAGGAAATACAAATAGCAGGACCATTTTGAGCTGCATTACATGTGTAATCGGTAACATTTAGACCATGGGAAACTCTACAATTCAAATACCCCAGGCTCTTCAACAGATAACTTATTAGCAATGTTTTTTCAATAGGCAAGACTAAATTATAATGTCAAGGTCACACACTTGGGTAACAGTACTGTTAAAAAGAAATGATTTCTACAAAATTCAGTATGGTCGTTACTTCTTAGAAGAAGGTGTTTCATTGAGATAGAGTAAGAGAGGAACTCCAGAGTGACTGATACTCTATCTCTTGACCTGGGTGGTGATTTCAAGCATATTTTTCATATAATAACTCGCTAAGCTACAGATTCATCTTGTGGAGCTTTCTGTATCTGAGTTTATTTTACAATAAAAGTTTTAAAATGTATTTAAATCCATGAGTTTATGCCTGATTTTGAGGCAGGATCTCGCTCTGTTGCCCAGGCTGAAGTGCAGTGGCACAATCACGGCTCACTGAGGCCTCGACCTCCTGGGTTCAGGTGATTCTCCCACCTCAGCTTCCTGAGTACCTGGGACTACAGGTGTGCTCCACCACAGCAGGCTAATTTTTTATTTTTTGTAGAGATGGGGGCTGGTCTTGAACTCCTGGGCTCAAGTCCTCCTGCTTCAGCCTCTGAAAGTGTTGAGATTACAAGTGTGAACCACCACACCTGGACAGTTTGTTCATTCTTAATGATATCAAAAACAAAACAATGCATAGACCCACAAAAAAGACCAATCTCCCAACGTTTTGAATATTGAAGAACCAATGCATTATTTTTTAACTTTACCTAAATAAAAATAATCAAGTATTTATCCTATCTTTTCTTTATAACTATGCCAGTAGGTAATAAATGAGAAGTTTCTCTTTATAGACATAAATGAAAAACGAGCAATAAAAATAGAATATCATCATTTTGCAAACCCAAACCAAACGGCAAACTCAGTAAAACCCAGACTGAGAAAATCTAAAGGACAAACAACTGTGTTTCTTCAACAAATACATTGCAAGTAAGAGAGCAAGAAAGAAAGTAAAACCTACAGATCAAATAGAACTGAGAGACAATAACAATCACTTACAACATGTGTATTTTATTTGTGTTTTAATTCCAAAAATACAAGCTAAAAGATATGGCAGTTACAAACCAATTGGAAATGTAAACACTGACTTGAAATCTGATGATTTTAACAACTTAATTTTATTTTTAGAATGAGAACAGTATTGTGATATTTACTAAAGAGTCCTTATCTTTTTTTTTTTCTACTTTGATTTTTAATTCAGGAACATATGTGCAAATTTGTTCCATGGGTACATTGCATGATACTGAAGTTTGCGGAACAAATGACTCAGTCTCCCAGGTACTGACCATTGTTCCCAATAGTTAGCTTTTCTATTTTTTTTTAATTATTATTATACTTTAAGTCTTGGGATACATGTGCAAAATGTGCAGGTTTGTTACATAAGTATACATGTGCCATGGTGGTTTGCTGCACCCATCAACCCATCATCTAGGCTTCAAGCTTCACATGCATTAGATATTTCTCCTAATGCTATCCCTTCACTTGCCCCCCAATCCCCAGCAGGTCCCAGTGTGTGATGTTCCCCTCCCTGTGTCCATGTGTTCTCAGTGTTCAACACCCACTTATGAATGAGAACATGCAGTGTTTGGTTTTCTGCTCCTGTGTTAGTTTGCTGAGAATGATGGTTTCCAGCTCCATCCATGTCCCTGAAAAGGACATGAACTCATTCTTCTTTATGGCTGCATAGTATTCCATGATTTATATGTGCCACATTTTCCATTCTTTCTTCCTTCCTTCCTTCCATCTTTCCTTCTTTCCTTCTTTTCCTCTTTCTTTCTTTCTTTATTTCTTTCTTTCTACTTTAAGTTCTGGGGTACATGTGCAGATCATGAGGACTGTTACACAGGTATACACATGCCATGGTGGTTTGCTGCATCAGTCCCCCATCATCTGCATTAGGTATTTCTCCTAATGTTATTCCTCCCCAATCCCCCTACCCCCTGCTATCCCTCCCCTGCTCTCCCACCCCCAATAGGCCCCAGTGAGTGACGTTCTCCTCCCTGTCCCTGTGTTCTCATTGTTCTACTCCCATTTATGAGTGAGAAATTGTGGTGTTTGGTTTTCTGTTCTTGTGTCAGTTTGCTAGGAATGATAATTTTCAGCTTCATCCATGTCCCTGCAAAGGACATGAACTCATTCTTTTTTATGGCTGCATAGTATTCTATGGTGTATATGTGCCACACTTTCTTCATCCAGTCTATCATTGATGGGCATTTGGGTTGGTTCCTAGTCTTTGCTATTATAAGCAGTGCTGCAGTGAACATATATGTGTATGTGTCTTTATAATAGAATTATTTATAATCCTTTGGGTATATACCTGGTAATGGCATTGCTGGATTAAATGGTATTTCTATTTCTAGATTCTTGAGGAATTGTTATACTGTCTTCCACAATGGTTGAACTAATTTACACTCCCATCAACAGTGTAAAAGCGTTCCTATTTCTCCACATCTTCTCCAGCATCTGTTGGCTCCAAATTTTTTAATGATTGTCATTCTAACTGGCATGAGATGGTATCTCAATGTGGCTTTGATTTCCATTTCTCTAATAACCAGAGCTTTTTTTCATGTTTGTTGGCCACATAAAAGTCTTCTTTTGAGAAGTATCTGTTCATATTCTTCACACACTTTTTGATAGGGTTGTTTTTTTCATGTAAATTTGTTGAAGTTCCTTGTAGATTCTGTATATTAGCCCATTGTCAGATGGATAGATTGCAAAAATTTTCTCCTATTCTGTAGGTTGTGTGTTCACTCTGATGATAGTTTCTTTTGCTATGCAAAAGCTCTTTAGTTTAATTAGATCCCATTTGTAAATTTTAGCTTTTGTTGAAATTGCTTTTGGTGTTTTAGCTATAAAGTCTTTGCTCATGCCTGCATCTTGAATGGTATTGCCTAGGTTTTATTCTAGGGTTTGTATAATTTTGGATATTATGTTTACATCTTTAATCCATCTTGAATTAACTTTTGTATAAGGTATAAGGAATGGGTCCAGTTTCTGTTTTCTGTATATGGCTAGCCAGTTTCCCCAACACAATTTATTAAATCTGAAATCCTTTCCCCATTTCTTGTGTTTGTCATGTTTGTCTAAGATCAAATGTGTGGTGTTATTTCTGAGACCTCTGTTCTGTTTCATTGGTCTATATATCTGTTTGGGTATCAGTACCATACTGTTTCAGTTTCTGTGGCCTTATAATATAGTTTGAAGTCAGGTAATGTGATGCCTCCAGCTTTGTTCTTTTTGCTTAGGATTGTCTTGGCCATATGGGCTCTTTTTCGGTACCACATGAAATTTAAAGTAGTTTTTTTCTAATTCTGTGAAGAAAGTCAGTGATAGCTTGATGGCAATAGCATTGTATCTAAAAATTACCTTGGGCAGTATGGTCATTTTCACAATATTAATTCTTCCTATCCATGAGCATGGAATGTTTTTCCATTTGTTTGTGTCC
>PVKP010031162.1:7226-27311 GCA_004027715.1 Plecturocebus donacophilus | reverse complement strand
TTGTGGTGTTCTCTGTATTTCCTGGACTTGAATATCGGCCTGCCTTGCTAGGTTGGGGAAGTTTTCCTGGATAATATCCTGAAGAGTATTTTCCAGCTTGGATTCATTCTCTTCGTCACATTCAGGTACACCTATCAAACGTAGATTAGGTCTTTTCACATAGTCCCATATTTCTTGGAGACTTTGTTCATTCCTTTTTACACTTTTTTCTGTCATCTTGTCTTCTCATTTTATTTCATTGAGTTGATCTTCGACCTCTGATATCCTTTCTTCTGCTTGGTCAATTCGGCTGTTGAAACTTGTGCATGCTTCGTGAAGTTCTCGTGTTGTGTTTGTCAGCTCCGTCAGTTCACTTATGTTCTTCTCTAAGTTGTCCATTCTCATTAACATTTGGTTAAATCTTCTTTCAAGGTTCTTAGTTTCTTTGCATTGGGTTAGAACATGTTCTTTTAGTTCACAGAAGTTTCTTATTATCCACCTTCTGAAGCCTGATTCTGTGAGTTCATCACACTCATCCTCCGTCAAGCCTTGTTCTCTTGCTAATGAGGAGGTGCGATCCCTTGTAGGAGGAGAGGCATTCTGATTTCGGGTGTTCTCAGCCTTTTTGCACTGGTTTCTTCCCATTTTTGTGGATTTATCCAGCTGTCGTCTTTGTAATTGCTGACTTTCAGATTGGGTCTCTGAGTGGACGTCCGGCTTGTTAGTTATGAAGTTTTTTCTGTTTCTTAGTTTTCCTTCGGGGGGCGCCCCTTCCCCACAGAGCTGGGCCTTCCCGGGTTCAGCTGTGCTCGCTCTCTCATCAGCGCTTCCAACCACTGTTCTTGTGGGGATGGGACCAGTGGAGCCTTTGGGCACCCAGTCCTGTACATTGCGCACTGAGAAGCGCCGCGCCGGCCAAAAGAGTCACGCTGGCGACCCGGGTGGCTCCTTTGCCGGGAATCTCCCAGTCTGTGGGCATCAAAAATTCGTCTGCAATTGCAGCATCCACTCGCTCTCTGCGCTTTCACTGGGAGCTACAATCCTGAGCTGCTGCTACGCGGCCATCTTGGATCTCTCTCCCGGAATCTTATTTATTTATTTGTTTGAGATGGAGTCTCGCTCTTGTCACCAGGCTGGAGTGCAGCCGCGCAATCTTGGCTCATTGCAACTTTTGCCTCCTGGGTTCAAGCAATTCTCCTGCCTCATCCTGCTGAGTAGCTGGCACTACAGGCGTATGCCACCACACCTGGCTAAGTTTTGTATTTTTAGTAGAGATGGGGTTTCACCACGCTGGCCAGGATGGTCTCCATCTCTTGACCTTGTGATCTGCCTGACTCAGCCTCCCAAAGTGCTGGGATTACAGGTGTGAGCCACTGCGCCTGGCCCAATGGAATCATATTTAGCCATTAAGTGGAGTTAAGTATTGATAGATACTACAACATGGATAAACCTTGAAAACATTATGCTAAGTGAAAAGGCCACATGTTGTATGATTCTATTTATATGAAATGTCCAGAATAGGCAAACCTATAGAGACAGAAACTATATTAGTGGTTGCCAGGGTGTGAGGGGAGAGGGTAATTAGAAGTTACTGCTAATGGATATGGGATTTCTTTTTGGGAGTAATGAAAATATTCTGAAAAATTAGATTGTGGTGATGATTATATACCTTGTAGATATATTATATACCTTGTAGATATATTAAAAATCACTGAATTATAAAGATTAAAAGGAATAATTGTATGGCATGTGAATTATATTTCAATATAAACACAGATAATTTTTTTTTTTTGAGACAGTATCTCACTCTATCATCCAGGCTGGAGTGCAGTGGCGGAATCACGGCTTACTGCAGGCTTGACCTCACAGGCTTGAGCAATTCTCCCACTTCAGCTTCCTGAGTACCTGGGGCTACAGACCCATGGTACCATGCCTGGTCAAGTTTTGTATTTTTTTATTGTAGAGATGGGGTTTTGTGATGTTGCCTAGGCTGGGCTCGAATCCCTGGGCTCAAGTGATCTGCCTGCCTTGGCCTCCCAAAGTTTGGGCTTACAGGCATGAGCCATAGTGCTCTGCCTGAGTTGATAATGAATTGTTATCTCTGTTCTGATGATATCTTGAATATCACACATTGTAGGTCAAATATAGGTGTTAATCTACTTGGCTTGAATTCTTTGTAGAGAATTCCTTGGGAACCCAATGATAAAATAGAGAAAGAGGGATAGCTTAAGAGGGAGGAGCAATCTGGTGAGAGACATTCTTTTCACCTTTTCACAGATGAGCAATTAAAAACTTGAGGGAAGTTGATTTTTTTTTTAAACTCTGTAAACAGCTACGGGTGTACTTCCTTACGGCTGGTATTGTATTTTGTGCAGTAAGAAGAGAGACTTGGGCTGGGTGTGGTGGCTCATGCCTATAATTCTAGCACTTTGGGAGGCTGAAGTGGGTGGATCACGAGGTCAGGAGTTCAAGACCAGCCTGACCAACATGGGTAAAACCCGGTCTCTACTAAAAATACAAAAATTAGCTGGGTGTGGTGGCGCATGCCTGTAATCCCAGCTACTCAGGAGGCTGAGACAGGAGAATCACTTGAACCCAGGAGGTGGAGGCTGCAGTGAGCCAAGATCGTGTCACTGCACTCCAGCCTGGGTGACAGAGTGAGACTCTGTCTCAAAAAGAGAGACTTGAGCCATATACTCACGGTGTTTCCAAATACATCCAGAGGTGAAACAAACATCTGGGATGAATGAGTTCAGGGACTAGTATTGTACACAGAGGAGGTACAGAGTACTGTGAGCTTGGTAATAAGAGAGGAGGCTTGGGAAACCCATCCTGAGTCTAAGTCCAGAGGACAGTATGCATTGGGTGAGAGATTCCAGGGAGAGTAAGGAAGATACATTCTTGTCCTTATACCTCCTTCCTGGTTTCTGTACCTGCTCATTTTTGCTCTGCAACCTCAAATAAGCCTTTAGCATCTGTTCTTAGCCTGATCCTGCACTGGACAAAACTGGAAACATGGGCATTATGAAATCCAGGCCATAATTCCAGAAGTACTTAATATATTGGGAGAGATAGACCTGGAAACAGTGGACTCTAAT
Source organism: Plecturocebus donacophilus (assembly GCA_004027715.1). Taxonomy (NCBI): domain Eukaryota; kingdom Metazoa; phylum Chordata; class Mammalia; order Primates; family Pitheciidae; genus Plecturocebus; species Plecturocebus donacophilus. The sequence goes on along the minus strand of PVKP010031162.1, from coordinate 24,234 downwards.
GGCATGGGTCAATGTATGTAATAGAAATGGATTTGATAAGTAAGCATGCTGACTGACTGACTCTGACTTGGGATTAGGTAAACCTACCCCTAAAAAGGCATTGAAACAGGGCCTGGTTAGAGAAACCTGTTAAGGATATTGCCAGAAGGTGAAGCAGAGGTATAGAATGCTACTTGTGGGGTATGGCTGCTTGAGAGCCTTTCATTTCATTTTCAGATTTGATGAAAGAATAGGGCATCTGTGGCTGGGTGCTGTGGCTCAAGCCTGTACTCCCAGCACTTTGGGAGGCCAATGCAGGTAGATCACGAGGTTAGGAGATCGAGACCATCCTGGCTAACATCATGAAACCCTGTCTCTACTAAAAATACAAAAAATTAGCTTGGTGTGGTGGCATGGACCTGTAGTCCCAACTACTCAGGAGGCTGAGGCAGGAGAATTGCTTGAACCCAAAAGGCAGAGGTTGCAGTGAGCTGAGATCACACCACTGCATTCTAGTCTAGTGACAGAGCAAGAGGTCTCAAAAAAAAAAAAAAAAAAAAAAATAGGGCATCCGTGTTCAGGAATCTCTTTATCTCCCTAATACCCCTCATACAGTGCTGGGCTGACTGCAGAAGGCTCTTCTCTGTTCTGTACTTTTCCATTGCTGTTTTTTGAAAGATGAAGCCTGAGAGGTGCCAGAGCTATGCCAGCTGCTATGGGGCCAGAAACAGGTGAGGCTTTTAGGTCTGATAGAATTAAGGAGTGAGGGGTTTGTCCTCTTCAGCTAGCATAAGGCCTTTGCTATGAAACTGGATAAGTAGTTCACATAGCTTGTTTTTCATTTGGGGCTATTTTCAGCCTTGGAGCCCAGCAAGGTGAATGATTGAGATGCTTTTGTGGGGTTCAAGCTTTTGCTAGATCCTGTTTGCCAGGATATTTGCCCAGCCCTTCATAGCAAAGGGCATCAGCTTTTCTGAATAAGCAGCACTGAAAGGAAGAAGCACTTCCCTTTTCTCTCAGTGGGCAGTATAGGAAACGTGAGGGTGGGTGGTCAGTTTAATATTACAACCCAGGTCTTAATTAGAGATGCTGTATAGTTGAAAACATTACCATATAGTCGTTTTTTGAATTTTTGAGACAGAGTCTCACTCTTGCCCAGGCTGGAGTACAGTGGTGTGCTTTCTGCTCACTGCAGCCTCCACCTCCCAGATTCAAGCAATTCTCCTGCCTCAGCCTGGAGATTACAGGTGTGCACCACCACACCCAGCTGATTTTTTGTCGTCTTAGTAGAGACAGGGTTTCACCATGTTGGCCAGGCTTGTCTTGAACTCCTGACCTCAAGTGATTCGCCTGCCACGGCCTCCCAAAGTGCTGGGATTACAGGTGTGAACCATCTGAATTGTTCTTGTGTTTTTCTTGTCATTTCTACTGCCAGGCTTTACTATGGGAGGAGCTCTATAAGTGTATAGATCTGCTGCTGGTCAGAGACTTGATCTCTTCTACGCTTGCACACTTGTAGGGCTAACAAAGCAGATGGAATGGGCTGTACTAAGAGGTGATGCATTAGTGGTCCATATCCAGAAGTGTTCTTGGGAGTTCCCTATTTAATGAGTGCTTACTATGTGCCAGGCAGCTGTGGCAACAGTGGGCATTATACTATGTGATGAGGTTTTATCAGAAATACCTAAAGCAAGATCATTATCTTACCCCTAAGGCCCAACAAATAAACAAATATTTGTGGTTTAATATATGTTGGTCTAAGGAATAAACTATTTTTTTAAAGGAACCCAGACACAGGGAGTGTGAGAAGGGAGCTAGCAGTCATTAATGTCTACTATGTGCCAAGTACTCCTTGAGAATAGATAGTCTTTTTTTCCTTACTGCCTTTTAGATATCGGACCTAGGCCATCCCGCTTACCCTCTCTGGACTGTTAAGTGCTTTCACAGGTATTTAATTTTTTTTTTTTTTTGAGGCAGAGTCTCACTCTGTCGCCCGGGCTGGAGTGCAATGGCGCCATCTTGGCTCACTGCAACCTTCACCTCCTGGATTCAAGTGATTCTCTCACCTCAGCTTCTGGAGTAGCTGGGATTACAGGTGTGGGATTACAGGTGTGCGCCACGATGCCTGGCTAATTTTTGTATATATTTTTTAAGTAGAGATGGGGTTTCACCATGGATACTTAATTTTTTTTTTTTGAGACAGAATTTCACTCTTGTTGTCCAGGCCGGAGTACAATGGCGCGATCTCAGCTCCCCACAACCTCCACCTCCTGGGTTCAAGCAATTCTCCTGCCTCAGCCTCCCGAGTAGCTGGGATTACAAGCAAATGCCACCATACTGGTTAAATTTGTATTTTTAGTAGAGATGAGGTTTCTCCATGTTGGTCAGGCTGGTCTTGAAATCCCGACCTCAGGTGATCTGCCTGCCTCGGCCTCCCAAAGTGCTGGGATTACAGGCATGAGCTACCTGCGTGCAGCAGATACTTAATTTTTAATACAGTCTTCTGAGATTGTTAATGTTACCAGTATCTTTGAGATGGACAAAACTAAGAAGTTAAATTACTTGTCAAAGTCACTTTCTATTAGCCTTATCTAGGTTCTTTTTTGAAGGTCTGGCCTCTTGGCCTCGTAGACACCTAACAGGGTAACCTTGTTTTTAGTATTGTGGGAGTGAGTAGAGCTAATCTGAGTCTCTTTAAAGTCGCAGGAGATGCAGTTGTCTATGCTTGGTGCTGATAATATAGATAAGGACAATATAAGGTGCATAACCTGGAAGAATTACTGCTGAGTGAGGAGACAGGTATATAGGCATTACAGGGTAGTAAATATTAAGTAAAGACGGGCCTTTTTACTTTTTGAGAGGTACATTGGGCAGGGACTTTTACCCTGAGGCTTCAACTCTTGTCCTTTTTTTCATACCTGTAGCTCCTCATTGAGATCTCCCTTATTACCTGACCGTGTGTTTTGAACAGTTTCATGAGTGTTACTTTTTCATCAAGATTGCTTACTCCTTAGGAGTAGATATTCTTTTTTTTTCTTATGGCCTCTTAGATATCTGACCTAGGCCATCCCACTTACCCTCTGGACCTCAGTGGCATTGTCTGTAAAATGAGGCTAATGATAGGTGTTTTGCAATCTGAGAGCAGGGGCCAGACCAGGTGGTGATCTCTGGAGGTTCATCTAGTTTTTCCAAATCTGTGATTTCTGTGATCATCCTCTTTTGGTTCTTACATAGGGCTGGATATCCAGGAGGCTTTGTCACAGAGATTGCTGAAGGTATTTTATGGCACCTCAGAAGTTTTTAGAACTTTCCTGTATCACCCTTGTTAGAGCTATTTACCCAGCAGCTTGGCTTCTCTTGGCCAGTCCCTTGGACGGAATGAGTTTTCCCAGCCTGGTAGTGAGGATTTGACTGAAGTTTTAAGCTCAAAAGGATATTGTGGCTGGTTGTGATGTGACTCGCCTGTAATCCTAGCTACTCCGGAGGCTGAAGCAGGAGAATTGCTTGAACCTGGTAGGCGGTGGTTGCAGTGAGCTGAGATTGCACCACTGTGCTCCAGCCTGGGTGATGGAGAAAGAGTTTATCTTAAAAAAAAAAAAAAATATTGTATTTAATGTATTTTCTAGTATGGCTTTTTGTTTTTTCTTTTTTAAGACAGGGTTTCACCATGTTGGCCAGGCTGGTCTTGAACTCCTGACCTCAGGTGATCTGCCTGCCTCGGCCTCCCAAAGTGCTGAGATTACAGGCGTGAGCCACCACACCTGGCCTTTTTTTTAATATATTTATTTATTTTTTCTTTTTAGTATGGCTTCTTTCATTATCAGCTAGGTCAACTAGAGGTAGTGGTTTCCTGATTTTGCTTCTGGAAGGTGTTCTTTGAGCAGTGGGATTGGACCCCACCCTTAGGACTTTCACCTCTCCAGGCATTGGGCCAGAAGTCTAAAACTCCATGAAATACTATTTATGTACAATACCAACTTGAGCTCTAAGCTTGTAAAATAATCAATATTGATATGACTTGGGGTCCCATAGGACCTACCAGGAAGTCACAGGTACTCTAAGCTACAGATAAGTCTACCACTAATTAGACAGTTAATAATAATGCTAATTATTATGATAAAAATGTATATTGAGTACTTTTATGTCATGTACAATTACATATTTCTTTAATTCTCACAGCAGCCAATGACATAGATATTGTTATTATTCTCATTTTGTAGAGGAAGAATCTAAAGTCACATGTTTAGTAATTGGTGCAAGTGGGACTTAAACCTAATTAGAAATTTCATGTTCTAATTCCAAAGCCTATGTTTTTTTATTTTTTTAATTAAAAAAAATTTTTATTTTTCATATATTTTTTTTGAGATGGAGCCTCGCTCTGTTGCCCAGATTGGAGTACGGTGGCACCATTTCGGCTTACTGCAACCTCTGCCTCCTGAGTTCAAGTGATTCTCCTGCCTCAGCTTCCCAAGTAGCTGGGACTACTACAGGCGCATGCCACCATACCCCGATAATTTTTGTATTTTTAGTAGAGACGGGGTTTTGCCATGTTGGCCAGGCTGTTCTCAAACTCCTGACTTCAGGTGATCTGCCCGCCTTGGCCTCTCAAAGTGCTAGGATTACAGGCGTGAGTCACTGTCTGGCTCACCATTATATTTTAATTATTTACTTTGATATCCTCCCACCAGATTTTAAATTGCTAGAAGACAGGGACTTATTACTCTTTATTAAAAAAAGAATCCTTTATGGCATACATACAATAAAATGAATTAAATGCTTGGTGAATTTTTACCAATGTATTTACCTGTGTAACCAAACCACCACCTAGATAAAGAAACATTTCTGTATCTTTCTAGAGTATAACATAGAGATAAGCAAACATTTTCTGTGGAGGGCCGGATAGTAAATATTTTAGGCTTGATGGGCTGTACAGCAAGTTGTCGCAGGAAAACAGCCATAGATAATATTTAAATGGACATGTGCAGCTGTGTCTAATAAAACTTTATTTACAAAAACAAGGTGTTGGGCTAGATTTGGCCTGAGGGCCTCAGTTTGTCAATCCCTTGTCTGGCAGGGTGTCCAAGGGCAAAATACAAATTCAGTAAATGTTTGTTGAATTGTAGACAAAGACCTTGATGTTAGAAATTTCTTCTTGATTTTCTAGCAGTGAGGCAGCTTGTATGTCCATGGTAGGGGGGTTTTGGCATCTTGCCCAGGCTGGTCTTGAACTCCTGAGCTCAAGCAATCCACCCACCTCGTCCTCCCAAAATGGTAGGGCTGTAATTTTGAGAGGTTCTTTGTAGAACAGGCTGCTTTTTGTTTGTTTGTTTTGTTTTGTTTTTCTTTTAGGACTCAGTCTCACTCTTGTCTGCCAGGCTGGAGTGCAATGGAGCGATCTCAGCTCACTGCAACCTCCGTCTCCCAGGTTCAGGCAATTCTGCTGCCTCAGCGTCCTGAGTAGCTGGGATTACAGGCCCCTGCCTCCACACCCAGCTAATTTTTTGTATTTTTAGTAGAGATGGGGTTTCACCATGTTGGCCCTGCTGGTCTCAAACTCCTGACCTCAGGTGATCCGCCCGCCTCTGCATCCCAAAGTGCTGGGATTACAGGTGTGAGCCACTGAGACTGGCAGGCTGCCTTTTGATAAGTTGTTTGTGTTTATAAGGGAATAAAAATGTCATCCCTTTTACTACTCTCCCAATTTTGTTCGCTCAGGGTCTTCAGAATCTTTGGGATCCACGAAAGCAATATAGGGGTATGTTTGTATGAATTCCCTGAGGCTGTTATGTGTTATTTATTTTGTCCCTGGTGGCTAGCCAGCATGGGTGGACAGGGATGCTTAGTAAATATTTGTTTTTGAATGAATACATGAATTTAAATTGCTTTCGGTATTTTAGCAAGCCTAGTGGAAATTGTACATTTACCTACAATAAAAGTGTCTTTGATTTTGGTTTCAGTTATACCAGTTTTTTGTGAATACTAGTTTGCTTATGCTGATTAGTTCTTTGACTGGTAGTTGATGGAATCATAGGACATAAACCTACCCAGTGAGTGAATGACCTTGGACACAGGTACACAGCCAAAATAAGCAACTGGTAGCAGAGCCTGGTGCTTGAATGTCTGTATGTTTACTTCCACTTTCTTGCTTATTAGCAATATTATTTGTGTATGGTTGATAATTATATATGGTTGGTTAAAATCTAGGTCAACAGTTTTTGTATGTTTTTTGAGATGGAGTCTTGCTCTGTCTCCCAGTCACCCCGGTTGGAGGGCAGTGGTGCAATCTCAGCTCACTGCAACCTCTGCCTCCTGGGTTCAAGTGATTCTCCTGCCTCAGCCTCCTAAGTAGCTGGGATTATGGGTGTATACTGTCACGCCCAGTTAATATTTTTATTTTTTGTAGAGGTGAGGTCAATATCAATATCCAAATAAGGTCTACATCATGTTGATTGATCTAAATCTTGAGCTGCTGCTGCCACCTCCTCCTCCTCCTCCACTGCTGCTGCTTCTCTTCTCCTCCTCCTCTTCCTCCTCCCTTCTTTATCCTTCTCCTCCTTCTCCTTCTCCTTCTTCTCCTTCTTCTTCTTCTTCCTCCTCCTCCTTCTTTTCCTCTTCCTCTTCCTCCTCTTCCTCTTCTTCCTCTTCTTTCTTCTTTCTTTTTTTAAGCTAAAATCTCACTCTGTCACCCAAGCTGGAGTGCAGTGGCACTATCACGGCTCACTGCAGCCTTGACCTTTCAAGCTCAAGCAGTCCTCCTATTTCCGTCTCCCTAGTAGCTGGGACTGCAGGTGCATGCCACCATGCTCAGCTAATTTTTAAAATTTTTAAAGTTTTTTCTTGTATTTTTTGTAGAGATGGGATTTTGCCATGTTGCCCAGGCTGGTCTTAAACTCTTGAGCTCAACTGGCCTCCCAAAGTGCTGATTACAGGTGTGAGACATCTCGCCTGGCCTAATGTTAACATTGTAGAGATGGGATCTCACTATTTTGCCCAGGGTGGTCCAAAGCTCCTAGACTTGAGCAGTCCTCCCACCTTGGCCTCACAAACTGTTTGGATTATAGATGTGAGCCACCATGCCTGACTCTTGAGTCTCTTCTAATCCATAGCTTCCTCCTACATTTTTTTAATTGCAATTTTGTATTGAAGAAACTGGGTCATTTGTCCCGTAGAGTTCCCTGATTTCTGGATTTTGCTGATTGCTTCCCTATGTTGTCATTTAAAACATTCCTATGTCCTCTGTATTTTCTGTAAATTGGTAGTCAGATCCTAAGACTTGGTCAGATTCAGGTGGTTTTTTTCCCCCAAGAATGTTCAATCATATCTGATTTTCTCTTTTTGTGAAGTTAAGATTAATGAGTGGGCTTAAGTGCGTTAGAATATTTCCTATGAGCTTTTTGCCTGATTATTTTAGGAACCATTGATATTTATTATCTGAATCCATTATTTCTTTGGAGACCTAATTATATATTGGGGCTCCTAATTAGATTTAATTTAAAATGTATTATATATATATAAAATGTTTTTGTTTGTTTCTTTTGTTTTGAGACAGGGTCTGAGGTCTAGCTCTGTCACCCAGGCTGCAGTGTAGTGGTCTCGGCTCACTGTAGCCTCCACCTCCTGGGATCAAGCCATCCCCCCACCTTAGCCTCCCTGGTAGCTGGGACTATAGGCATGTACCACCATGCCTAGCTCACTTTTATATTTTTTGTAGAGATGGGGTTTTGCCATGTTGCCCAGGCTGGTCTTGAATTCCTGAGCTCAAGTGATCTGCTTGCCTCCCAAAGTGCTGGGATTACAGTGTGAGCTACCATGCCCAGCCAATTTGAACTATATTTGAAAAATAGGCTTCCGTTCTTTAAAAATAAGTCTTGAAAACTATTGTATTGTAGCTGTTCTCTGGCAGCACCAATTATGACAGGAACCAGGAACTATGAAGTGGGGACAGTGACTGTGACTAACTTGTAATATGTTTTCAACTTTTTTTTACTTCCTCATATTTGTTGTTTTTGGCTTATGTTCTTTCTCAACTTAACAGTTAAACTCTTACAACAAAAAGGGCCCACATGTTTTAACTTTGAAGGGAGAGATGGGCGGACTGTCTTACCCTAGAGCCAGGCGCTTGAGGGAGGGAGTCCTAAGGGGTGGAGTGGGGGTTCTGCTTTAATGAGCAAAGGAAGTAGTTAAGTCCCTGGGGCCTATGCAGCCTGAAGAAAAGACCAAAAAGTGACCTTGGAAGCATCTAAGACTAGACACTCCTAGCAGAGCATGGGCCCCTTTTCCTTATCCCTTATTCCACAGCCTTCAGGGTCTCTTTCAGTTGTCTGAAGGGCCTGGCTGATCAGGCTGTAGTTAAATTACATCTACATATTCCAGGCTCAGGGTTCTGGTAGCTTTGTTTAGGGCTGATTCCTAGGAATCATGAGCTGATAACCTCAGGACAAAGAATGAAGGACTCCTTGTTTTTGACCCTGTTCTTTTTTGTTGTTGTTTTTTTGAGACAGGGTCTCAATTTGTTGCCTAGGCTGGAGTGTAGTGGCACAATCTCGGCTCACTGCAACCTCTGCCTCCTAAGTTCAAGCGATTCTCCTGCCTCAGCCTCCCAAATAGCTGGGATTACAGGCACTCACCACCACTCTGCGAGATACAAAAATACAAATTTTTTGGATTTTTTTAAGTAGAGACAGTGTTTTGCCATGTTGACCAGGCTGGTCTCAAACTCCTGACCTCAGGTGATCTGCCTGCTTCAGCCTCCCAAAGTGTTGGGATTACAGGCATGACCCACCGCGCCTGGCCAACCCTGTTCTAAGGAAGGCTAAGGGCAGGAACCTCTTAGCAATAGCTTTGGCTGATCCTTGGCCAGCAATACTATATGTGACTTTGGCCAAGAGAAGAACTGCTGTGGAGCACTTGGTGTTCTCTAGCCTTTGTGGAGGTCACAGGCAAACAGGGCAGGGGAGCAAAGCCTTAATTAGCTAGGGACTTCTGGAGCAAAGCCACTTGGCAGTGTCTCAGCTTCTTGGTGGGACTGGCTCCTTCTCCTAGTGACAGTGCAAATACTCCTTCCCTTTATAGCTTTTAGACCTCTGAGAGATTGGTCTTCTTCCTTGAGCTTCAAGACATTTCTGTGCAGTGTAGTTCAGGGCTGATTTTGAAAGCTGGATAGGTGGAATGAGAAAAATTCCTTCCATCCATGTAGTACTTTTTGGTCACTTACCCACATTTTATTTAGTTTCAAACTAACAGTCCTGCAAGTCGTAGATGAAGAAATTAAAGCCCAGAAAGGAGATGCACTTAACTAAGTTTATATAGCTAATTAGACTCTGGATTCCTGGAATAGTGCTCTTTCTTCCATTTTATGTGAGACGAGGGGAAAGTAGGAGAATGGGAAATAAAATTGTTTTATGTACTAGGCAATGTATAAGGTGCTTAGTTTAGTTTTCTCACATTTTGTGTTTTGTGGTAATTTTCTTTTTTTTTTTTTTTTAGACCCAGCCAAATTTCAAAATTTTCTTTTTTTAATCTCTATTTTAATGATAGGGAAGCTGAGCTTCAGAGTGGTTGACTTATTAACGATCATAGAGCTAAGAAGTGGCTGAACCTGGATTCAGATCTATGTCTATTTGACTTCAGAACCCATGTCTTTTCATCATTAAACTATATTTCTCGATAGTTGTTTATTCTGAAACATCTTGACTGAGCTGCAGATGCAACAACACTTGGTGGGTACAAGGAATGCAAGGAAGCATAAAATTTAGTAATTTCTTCTCTCATAGAATGTGTAATTTGGTGTTACCGTTATGACAGAGGCAGTGATGCATAGGGATACATAGAGACATGGGGCAATGGGAGCTTAGGGGTCCCCCTAATCATTGGTGGTAGGAGAAATTCTCAGAGACGTCTTCGCAGAAAAGTTGGTACCTTACCTTGTCTTGCAATAAAGAGCATGGGCCCTAGGGTCAGCTTGCCTGGGTCTCATCACTATAATATTATATGCTAGCTATGGTACTTTGGGCAAGTTACTTAACCTCTCTGAGCCTGCTTCCTCATCTATGACATGGAAATTATTGTAAAATCAATCTCATAGAGCTGTGTGAAGATTAAGATCAGATAATCTATGTTGACTATCTAGCAGCTTGCTTGACACATAAGGTGTCATTAAGTGTTAACCATTATAACTATCACTATCTAATCTGTGTTTCTACCATATCCTGCTCAAGTTGTGACAAATGAAGCTAGGTAGGCTCTCTTAAGTCTGTTATTGTCAATAAAGTGGAGGTTTTGTCTAGAGTGATTTCAAAATATTTCTTTCAGGGCTAAGATTCTGTCAAAGTAAAAACTACTAAGTTAATTATTTCCAGGAGAGCAGCTGTCAAGTTACTTTGTATCTCATGACAACCAAATCTGGCTTGAGTTCCCTAAAGCCATCTCTGGGGAGCCCCTGGAAATGCTACCTGATAAAGGCTCCTCTTTCCTCTGCTGCGTCTTCATTGGCTCAACTGAAAGCTGGCCTCTTGGAAAACTGGTCTATTTCTCTCCTCTTCCTCCAAGCTAATTGTGGTGGAGAAAATAAGGTAATTTTACTAGTCCTGGTATTCTTTACTACCTTAGGGTCCTATCTAGACTGGGTAACTGTGGAATAGCAGTACTTTTATATACTTGTACAGTTCTTTCTTTTTTATTTTATTTTATTTTATTTTTTTTCAAGACAGGATCTCTCCCTCTGTTGCCCAGGCTAGAGTGCAGGGGTGCGATCACAGCTCACTGCAGTCTCCTAGGTGCAAACAGTCCTCCCACCTGAGCCTCCCAAGTAGCTGGGACTATAGGCACATCCCACCATGCTTGGCTAATATTTTTATTTTTTGTAGAGGTGGCTTCTCACTATGTTGCTTAAGCTGGTCTTGAATTCCTGGACTCAAGCAATCTTCCCACCTTGGCTTCCCAAAATGTTGGAATTACAGGCATGAGCCACTGTGCCTGGCCCAGTGCATTGGTTTAAAATATAATAAGTGTTCTGTCTAGGCACGGTGGCTCTCACCTGTAATCCCAGCACTTTGGAAGACTGAGGCAGTCAGATCACTTAAGGTCGGGAGTTCGAGGCCAGCCCTGGCCAACATAGTGAAACCTGTCTCTATTAAAAATTAAAAATTTAGCCAGGCATGGTGGCGTACACCTATAGTCCCAGCTACTCAGGAGGCTGAGGCAGGAGAATCGCTTGAACCTGGTAGGTAGAGGCTACAGTGAGCCAAGATCACACCACTGCACTCCAGCCTGGGCGACAGAGTGAAACTCTGCCTCGAAAAAAAATAACGTAACATAGCATAACATAACATAACATAACATAACATAACATAACATAACATAACATAACGTAAGTGTTCTTCAGAATGTCAGTATCACGTGAAATGGCATTATTATTGTTACTCAGTAAAAGATCTTTGAGATCAAGCTAGGAAAAGCTAGGAGCCTTTAATATGATAAGGAAAAGTATTCAGGGTTTCCTACATTTTTCTGAACATATAATCTTTTTTTTATCCTCAAAAAATATTATTGACTTTTTTTTTTTTTTTTTTTTTAAAGACAGAGTCTTGCTCTGTTGCCAGGTGCCAGGCTGGAGTGCAGTGGCGCGATCTTGGCTCACTGCAACCTTCGCCTCCTGGGTTCAAGCAGTTCTCCTGCCTCAGCCTTCTGAGTAGGTGGGACTACAGGCACGCGCCACCATGCCCAGCTAATTTTTGTATTTTGGTAGAGACGTGGTTGTGGTTTCACCATGTTGGCCAGGATGGTCTCGATCACCTGACCTTGTGATCTGCCCGCTTCAGCCTCCCAAAGTGCTAGGATTACAGGCGTGAGCCCCCTCGCCCAGCAAAAAACACCTATTGACATTTTATAAGATACCAGTGTTCCACAGAACACAGTTAGCTAAATGAACACAGTGTGGTCCCCTGCTTTTCTATTAGTATTAATTGGAGGAGTAGTCTGACTAGCTGTCCTTTAGCTGACAAGGTACCTCCATGGCTCCTTTTCAAAAAGAAAATGAGATACTTAATGAGAGCTTATTATGTGGCAGAAAATCTCGTAAATGTTCAACATAGATTACATCTTTATGTTCACAACAGCCTTATGAGATTGCTAATATGATTTTCTCCATGTTGTTGTAGAAAGCTAGAGATCTTGGTTAATCCGCCAGTCCCTGGTTATGTCTCAGACTCAATGGTAGATTTAGCTAATTGAGCATTTATTGTTGGCCTAAGTCTTCTTCATTTTTTCTTTTGAGATAGTGTCTTGCTCTGTGCCCAGGCTGGAGTGCAGTCATGGCTCACTGCAGCCTTGACCTCCTGGGCTCAGGTGATCACTTAAGGTCAGGAGTTCGAGACCAGCCTGGCCCCAGGCTCCAGCCTCCTGAGTAACAGGGACTACAGGCATGTGCCACCATGCACAGCTAATTTTTGTATTTTTTATAGAGATGGGGTTTTGCCACGTTGCCCAGGCTGGTCTCAAAATCATGAACTCAAGCAGTCTTCCCGCCTTGGCCTCCCAAAGTGCTGGGATTACAGGTATGAGCCACTGTGGCTGGCCCCCAACATTTCTTAAACATTTATTTTTCTGGGGTAATGGGGATATAGTGATGGAAAACCAGACACTGCCTCATGGAACTTAATCTAATAGAGGTGATTAGATGTGAGTGTGGAAGTGTAAGTTACAGATTGGGACTTTAGTAGTTAAGGGAAGGCAGATGTTTTTATGAGTTAACTGTAGCTTCCTGAGATGGTGTGTCTTAACTAGTCCTTAAACGTCTGTTTAAAGTTTATATACTGCAGAAGCTCAGGGAGGCATTTAGATTGTGAAAATGACCTGAGTGAAGGTAGGAATGAGCATAGAGCAGCAGTTCCCAACATTTTTGGCACCAGGGACCGGTTTCATGCAAGGCAGTTTTTCCATCGACCAGGGTTGGGGGTGGGGATGATTTCGGGATGAAACTGTTCCACTTCAGATCATCAGGCATTAGATTCTTATAAGGAGCACACATGTGCTCCTTATTCCTAAATTCCTCGCATGTGCAGTTCTCAATAGGGTTTACATTCCTGTAAGAATCTAATGCTGCCACTGTATGACAGGAGGCAGAGCTCAGGCAACAATGCTCGCTTGCCTGCCGCTTACTTCCTTCTGTGTGGTCTGGTTCCTAACAGGCCATGGACTGGTACGGTCTGCAGCCTGGGGCTTGGGGACCCCTGGCATAGAGAATAGAATGCTCGGGAGAAGATGATATCCTGTACTGCTCTTAGGCGTGATACCACCTGTGAGACTGCTGAAGGCGTTAATTCCTTGGCAGCCGAAGGTAGCATTGCCGGAAGGAGGAGCTGGGCAGATGGCAATTGGTGTTGTGGATAGAGGCAAAGGATCATAAATGATCGTCAGAAGTTAAAGGATTGGCAGCTGGTGGATTATGGAATGTGAAATGGGACAGGGCAACATTTCACATCTCAGGTTATGAATGACAGAGGGACTTAGAACCTGAATATGTTTGGAACTAAATATATAATTTATTTAAGTTCTTACCACATGCCAGGTACTATTCTTTACATTTTAATGCTAAGCTTATTTAATTTTTATTAGTAGTTTATTTAGATTAGTTTATTTAATCTTTGTACCAACTCTGTGAGAGTAGGTATTATTATTTTACTGTTTGAAAGATGGGAAAACTGGGGCCTAGAGAACTTAAATAATTTGCCCAAACTCACATGGCTAATAAGTGGTTGGTAGAAGTGGGGATTCAGGCCCAGGTAATAAATGTTCACAGTTCTTGTTCCTAATCACTGTGGTATACAGTTCTAAGCAATGAGAAGCCATTATAGATTTCTGCCTAGTGAAGCAACTTGTTTGTATGCAGGACAATTTCCCAAGACTTGATTGAAGGCAAGAAGACCAGCCACAGGGTGTTGTATAACCATCTCAGTTGCTGTGGAAGATGTATAAAGGTCTTGGAGTTATTTCACAAATTACTTCCTGAGATGGCTCTGGCAGTTGGCAGTCCTACCTATCAGCTCAGCCCATTTTATAGATAATTTTCCAAAGAATTTTAATCTTGAGGAAGCTCTCCTCTTTCTATTGAACAGGCTGTTCCAGGCATAGGGGCCCCAGGAATCAAGTCAGAAATAGCTCTTGTGGGCTCACAGTCCATCTGGAAGCATTTGCAAGAGGGGAAGTTGAACCTATTGAGACTTCCTGTTGTCATTAGAGTTTGCTCTCCTGCTGTAGGAGGAGTATCCCCTATTAGGACTGATAGTCTGGTTGCTTATCTTGAGAGGTTGGGCAAGTGGGCTGGGGTGCAGAGATTTGAAAGGCATATGTGTCCATGAACAACCTGCAGGTTGACTCCCATAACAAGTGCACTCAATGCAGTGTCACGAGTGCTACAATAGAGGAAGAACATAGAAAATGTGCTTGGAGAGAAAGGAAGGAGGGTCTAAATACTTAGTAAGAGAATCTCAGGGAAGGCATCAAAGATGCCACCCTCTAGGGATGACCAGGGTTGTGCCAGACAGAGTGCCCTAGAGCATATTCTGGGCAGTGTGATTGTGGAAGTGCATGGCATATTCAGTGAGTGATGAGTTGTTCCCTAAACTGGAGGTTGGACTACTTGGAGGGAGTAGCACGAGATGAAGCTAGATGTGTGGGAAGGGCCAAATCCTGAGTGACCTTGTATTTTATGGTAAAAAGCTTAAATGTTACTGGAGTTGAGCTTTATTGTCAATATTTGAGATGGGTGTGACATGACCAGAGTGTTTTTTTAGGAAGATCTCTTATACGCCTGTGCTTAGGGTGAATAGATTAGAACTAGAGGCAGGGAAGCCTGCCAGAAGATTTTCAGTAGCAGATGGTGAGGCTGGAACAAGGTTAGTGATCATGGGGGCTGGTTTAAATTGTGTGACTAAAGGATGAAGGAGGTAGTTTTGGGTGACTGGGCATTACTATGATGCTGTTAACACATGGAATACAAGAGAGAGAGCTGGGGAAGTTAATATTGGTTTTAAGATGATTATGGGTGATATCCATGAGAAAATATCTGGTAGTTGGGGGAGAAGACATGAGTTTTGGAGTTCCTGAGAGAGGTAAGAATAGACATGGGGATGATGACATCTAAGAAATAGTGGAGACTGCAGAAGTAGATTGGATCCACCTGAGTAAAATTTATAAAATGGAGAAAGGAAGAGGGTTGAGGATAGAGCACAGAGGAACTCTGGTGTGTATGGACAGAAAAGTTAGGGAAGGAGCCTGAGGAGGAGCAATCAGAGAGGTAAGAGAAAGTACTATCTGAGAAGCCAGGAATGAGAAGGGTTTCTTTCTTTTTTTTCTTTTTTCTTTTTCCTGAACATAGCTGTAAAACTGTTCTGAGAAGAGAAGTGTTTCTAAAAGAAAGCAATAGTGTCTACTGTAGTAGAGAAAAAGTAGGGTGAGCCTGAAATGAGGCTACTGAGTCATTGGTGACCGTGGTGAACAGCAGTTTCAGTGGAGGGGTGGGAACGGAAGCTAGACTGCTGTGGCTTAGGGAGTGAGTATGAGGTGAAGATCTAGAACAAAAGGCTTTTTTGAGAAATATAGTTGCAAGGGAAGGAAGGAAAGAGGGTGGTATTTTGAAGAGGCAGCAGAGGAGATAGGTTCAAAGATTTTATTTTTTTTTAAAGGTGGAGGGGTGGAGTGGAGACCTGAGCTGACATAGGTTGAAGGGAGAAGAGATTGAGAAATGTAGCCAGTGAAGGTGCCACATCTCTTTGAATACTCCATATTATTGTGGGAGTCTTAAACTGTGCTGTGTTGCTTAAGCCTGCAGTCAATAGAGCATGGGGCAGACAAGGGAGACCTTGTCATTCATAAGTAATCATAGCACCATTTATTGAGCAGCCGCTGCCTGCCAGGCATTTTTCTGGGTACATCTAGATACATTAGACACATCTCTAATGCTCACCACAGCTCCCAGAAGTAAGTATTGTCACTATTTTCCAAATGCAGAAACAGGCGAGTTAAGAAACATTCAGCTAGTTAGTGGTGGAGCCAGTTTCAGCCAGGTTTCTGGAACTCCGTGATGTATTCTTTCTGCTTCCTAGTGCAATTTTTTTTTTCCCCATTAAATGGAGTTCAGTGTTGAAACTCTAAAGAGGGCCCTTGCAGAGGGCAGGGATAGGTGGCCTAGAGGGACAAAGGTAGAGTTCTGGAGCTGGTGCTAGCCTGGAGGAAGCATGACTTAATCTCTGGGATAAGGGAGGAGGGTCTTGGTCTGGCCTTACTCTACCTTTTCTTTACGTTGCCAGTGGCTCTGGGGGTTTCAGGCTTTTATTCTATTTTTCTGTGTCTTCTGTAACTTCTTACCAGGACCCCTGAGGCCCCAGCTGTTGTGTGCTATGGACTCTTACAGAGGAAAAAAGAGGATCAGCCTCCAAGCCCAGAGGGGCTTGTCCTTTTTGACAAGCTACTTATGAGGAACTGCTGAGTTGTAGCATGGCAGTCTCTTTGGTACAGTGGTAGGCTTCTTTCTAAGTATTTTTTTTTTTTTTTGAATTGAATAATTTTGATTCAGTAGAAAGAGCAAATCTCTGAGAATTAGAAGACATGATTTCCAGTCTAAGTGATGAAGTAGGTTGCCTCAGGTGAGTCATTCTCCCTTTGCATATTTACTTGAAGTAAGGTAGGGACTGAATTTTTTTTTTTTAGAAAAAAAAGAATGAAAGAGAAAGAAAGAGGAAGAGATTTTAGAAAAGGAGAGAGAAAGAAACAGCAAAAGAAAGAAAGAAAAAAAAAACAATGAAAGAGAGAAAGAAAGAAAGGAAGAGAAACAGGGAGAGAGAATGGGATTCTTGTTTTATTGCCCAGGCTAGAATACAGTCTAAAAATGGGTATTAAAAACCTCTTTTATGCCAATAATTGTGCTTAACAATGGAGACAGGAAGGAATAGGGGATGAAAATAACAAATAAGCAGACAACCAATATTTTATTTAAACCTGTGAAATGCTATGCAATTGCTGGGGAGTGATT
>PVKP010031161.1:0-27142 GCA_004027715.1 Plecturocebus donacophilus | reverse complement strand
CCAGGTGTTCTCATTGTTCATCCCCTGCCTATGAGTGAGAACATGCGGTGTTCGGTTTTCCGTTCTTGTGTCAGTTCGCTGAGAATGATGGTTTCTAGGTTCATCCATGTCTCTAAAAAGGGCACAAACTTATTGTTTTTTATGGCTGCATAGTATTCCATGGTGTATATGTGCCACATTTTCCCTGTCCAGTCTATCATCGATAGGCATTTGGGTTGGTTCCAGGTCTTTACTATTGTAAACAGTGCCACAATGAACATACATGTGCATGTGTCTTTATGATAGAATGATTTATAATCCTTTGGATATATACGCAGTAATGGGATTGCTGGGTCAAATGGAATTTCTATTTCTAGATCCTTGAGGAATCGCCACACTGTCTTCCACAATGGTTGAACTAATTTACACTCACACCAACAATGTAAAAGTGTTCCTTTTTCTCCACCTCCTCTCCAGTATCTGTTGTCTCCAGATGTTTTAATGATCACCATTCTAATGGGCGTGAGACAGTATCTCAATGTGATTTTGATTTGCATTTCTCTAATGACCAGTGATGATGAGCTTTTTTTATATTTTTGTTGTCTGGCCCAGACTTTAACCTCAAGGTCCAAAATGTGTGAGTCCATCTTCCAGGCAGCAGGTTAAGGGGACGGAAGACAATGAAGGGGCAAAAAGCACCTATTTGCTGTTTTTGAAGAAGGTTATCAGATACTTCTGAGACATTGGCCAGAAATATTGTTATGGAAACACCTCATTGCAAGGGAGATGTGGTCTTAATGCTGGATGACTATGAGCTTTGTTAAAAACGAAGGACGTGCTGGGCATGGTGGCTTACACCTGTAATCCCAGCACTTTGGGAGGCTGAGGCGGGCTGATCACGAGGTCAGAAGTTCAAGTCCAGCCTGATCAACAGGATGAAACCCCATCTTTGCTAGGGATACAGAATTAGCTAGATGTGGTGGTGCACGCTTGTAATCCCAGCCACTCGGGAGGCTGAGACAGGAGAATTGCTAGAACTTGGGAAGTGAACGTTGCAGTGAGCCGCGATTGTGCCACGGCCCTCTAGCCTGGGTGACAGAGTGAGGCTCCATCTCAAAAAAAAAAAGAACAACCAAGAAGGACATGAGAACGGCTGTCAGGGGACAGCTAGCAGTCTGCCACCAAGGTCTTAGAATTTGACCCTTGGCCCTCCCAACCCTTCCTCAAACTCTGAACATCTGCATGCAGTTAGTGGACATTTGTTACACACTTGAGCCACCAACTCTAAAGAAAGTTAAAACGGCATTCATTGCAATTTGAAAATAAAGACAAAGGGTAATATGTTAACATTCATAATAGTCGTGATCTCATCTTAGTGAGAGGGATGATACTGTTTGCCATCTTTCACCAAAAACATAATTGCTGGGGCTGTGATGGAGGGCTTCCAGGTCAGCTTCACAGATGGTTTCTTTTCTTACTCTTTATTTTCACTAAATTGGAAAAGCTTAAATTACAGGTAGAAGTAGCAGCAAATGATTGATGATTCTTTCTAGTAGTTCTGCATAACCAAAGATGGACATGAAAATTGGGGCTGTTTCTTGCTGAAGCCCACTTCCAGTATTCTGTCAGAACGTTGCCACACTTGGGATTGGGAAGGTTTCATCTTAGGGCTGCCACATAGGTTCCTTATCAACACTTTGATTTGATTTTAGCCAAAAACCATGTCTTTGTGTTGTGTTACAGTCCCTGGGTGTGTTTCCTAATTATGCTGGGTGACTATGTCATGTCTGAAAACTATTTTTATTGCACTATCTGTATAAGTTTGGGCAAGTCATTTCCACTTTCCCTGCCCTGGTTTCCTCAGCTGTGGAACAGAGGTAGTGTTAGTACTGGCCTTACAGCATAGTTGTGAATATTGTGTGAGCTGACACATGTGACCACCTAACTCAGAGCTGGTGCATACAACACACTCAGTAAATATGCATTGTGGTGATTGTTATTTTCAGGTATTTTCAAACTCTATCCAAGCCTTTCACACCATCGTCCAATCTCCTTGTGAAATCTTGGTTTACTCTTCATTTTTCTGCCTTGTAAGTCACGAGCTTTCTTCCTCCAAGTGAGGTTTGGTTCTGAACGTTTGAATTACTGCACATATTTTGGAGCTGTCGTTGAAAAATAATAGAAATAGTTTTCGCTTGCATTAATGAGTGCCATAAAGTATCTTTTTATTTTGTTCATCATTTCAAAAACACATGTGAGCACCTCCATAGACAACGTCTTTCAGTGAGGGGAAGTAGCCGCCTATTTGCCATCCATCTCTCTGCCGGGCACACTGAAAACGCAGACAGTCAAAGCCTGTGAGTTGAAGACTTTCTATATAATCTTCAACACCAAACCAAGGTCAGAGGACATACTTAATGAAGGATTGTGCCATCAGCTTGTTCTACTTTCTCTCTGAACACAGTGAAGGAGTTTAAACACAATGCTTGTGCTTAATTATGCAGGTAGTTTTAGAAACTTCTCACCAATAATGAGACTTTTGCCAGTTTTTCCTATTTGATTTTGGTCTTCTTTAGTTCTTTAGTGATAAAATGAATTAAATTCATATCAGAAAGTATTTTTCCCCTGTTTGTGCTTGATTTTCTGAAAAAAAAAAAAAAAAAAAAAAAAAAAAAAAAAAAAAAAAAAGTGAGTGTTTATTTGAAGCTAAGGCTACCTTTCTCTCCTAAGCTGACACCTATTTGTAACAGACATGGCGACAAGGGCCACATGAATTGCTGGGTCAATCAAACCTGACTTTCAAATACTCATCACTGTATTTCCTTTCTTTAGTTTTCATTTTTGAGAGAAATCAACACACAACACAATCACGTATCCTGGGACATAGGTTCATGTTCTGTATTTATACAGGAGCCCTGTTGATGATTTATGTTTATGATATTATTTTGCATTGTACCATTGCCATTATGATTTATAGTATTACTTCTAGGCTTCCATGAATCACTTTTTGTGGTGTGGGGCTATAACAGCATGAGAGTAGAATAAAAATGCAAACTTGAACAATAAACGATAAAAACGTGTGAATGGAGATAAGTTGTCAGCTATTCACTGAATGCAGGTAGAGGAAAACCAACCACTTGTTATTAAGAGTGTAATGAGATTTGCATGAAAATCATAATTGCTTACATTTCAAATCTGTGACCAAAATTGTTTTAACTTGTTTTTTATTCTTCTGAAGCTACCGAACTTCCAGGGGCCACACACTTTGGGAACACCATCCTGCTATTTTCGATGACAGCATCTTTGAAATAAACTGATGATCTGGGTATGGGTAGGAAGGGACTGGTCTCTGGTGAATTTTAAAGATAACAAAAACCAGAAACTGAAGAAACAACGGGTCAGGCTTCTTGTGTGGAAGAGTTGGAGAAACAGGAATTTAAGCTATGTCCTTACAAGTGTTTCCGTTTGTTCTTTCTTTGTACCTTGCAGAATAAAAGCCAGGGATCCATCTTTGTCCGGATACACGCCCCGTGGCAGGTGCTGGCCAGAGAGGCAGAATTCTTGAAGATCAAAGTTCCTACCAAGAAAGTATGAGCCTGTTCCTCCTGGGTTCTGGGCCTCCTGAGGGCCGGATGGATGTAAATAGTTTGGGAATAGGGCCAGGTGGGATGGGGGTTTTGTGGAATTGAAATCACACTTGCCTCCCCAGGGGCCCGTGATTCGGGGGAACAGGGAGGAGTAGGGGTGGAGAGATCCTCCCACCTCAGATCACTGCCTGGGTTTGCTCCATGAGAAGCAATACATTGTCCCTGTCCGTGTTCTTCATTTTTCTGTTTCACCTCCTTTCTCTCTCTTCTCAGGGTCCTAGTATGGCCAGGCACTTTAGTGAACAGAGTAATGAGAGAGCAGGCTGCAAGCCACACTGACTGCATCATAGCATGCAGGGGAAACAGCATCAAATTTGCTGTGGGGATACCTATTCTGGTTATAATTCTGCCACTAAATACTGTGTGGTGGTGGGTTTCACCTATCTCTTCTGTAAATCAGAAGGTTCTTAATCAGGTGAATTGATTAAGATCACCTGGTACGTATTTTCACAATGTTCATGCCAGTGTGCCATCTCTGGGAATTTGATCTATTTGGTTGGTACAGAATGAGGTTCTCATCAGTGTTAGGCAAAAAATTCCCCAGGAGGTTCTGATGCACATCTGGGTTGACAGCCACACAGTTTGAGGTAGTGATGATGTTTGAGGTAGTTTTTTTTTTTTAATTAATCCAGGATAGTCTATAAATAAACAAAATCTACCCAGAGGCCAGGCACAGTGGCTCACACCTGTAATTCCAGCACTTTGGAATTCCAGCACCTGCCCCCTCGTCACCATGTCCACTCTCAGTGCCATTGTTATAGTCAGCAACACTATTCTGATTTACATTGTTGGTTAACACCATCTTTACTACCAACGGATCTGCTACCTCCATCAAAAATTCCAGCGCTTTAGAATTACAGGTGTGAGCCACTGTGCCTGGCCTCTGGTTAGATATGGGAGAAGTGGAGGATCTGAGGTCAGAAGTTCGAGACCAGCCTGGGCAACATAGCAAACCCCCACCTCTACCAAAAAAAAAAAAAAAAATCTACCAGGGAATTTCCAGGTGACATGTCTCCTTGTGTAACAAAATCTAGCAAAAGAGGCATGTGCTCACAGATACTCCGTTCTTTAGATATTTTAGGGGAAAGGAGTGGCTATTGATTTTGACCATCTGTGATGTCTCTTAGGGAGGGTCCTGTGGCAGATGGCACTCTAGTTTAACCATGGGTGAACTGTGGGTGGTCTCTCTCTCTCTTTCTCTCCCTCCACTCCCTCTTCTCTCTCTTTCTTTCTCATACACACACCTCACCCTCCCCACACCCCTCCATAGTGTAGTTGTATAAGTGGTGACTTACCACGACAAAGATCATCACACTCATTGTAACTGTCATCATCATAATTTTCATGCTCCCCACCATGAAAAGAATTCCATACTTGTTGCCTTCTGTAGCACAACTAAGATCACTTGCCCCCTCATCACGAATACACTCTCAGTGCCATCTGATTTACATTGTTGGCTAACACCATCTTCACTACCAACAGATCTGCTATCTCCATCAAAAACCACTCATCAAATACCAGCATGTTTCTGATACCATTATGAGTCCCCTAATTCAGAAGAATAAAGTCTATGGGTTCTGTTCTTATAGATTTATTACAATGGATAATAACTCTACAGCAGGTGGACACATGCTATTTAAACAATGAACAAACACAAACATGAATATTAGCTACAAACATTTTCCCAAGAAAAGGTGATTTTTTTGTTGGGGGCACATACCTGAAGTGTCTTAGTTTCACAAGGACCACACCATGTCTTTCCCTTTCAATTGCACTGCTGTGTTTTTTGTCTCCCAGTTTCAGTCCTCTCACTCCTAACGCTGCTGCCCTCAAATGCAGGTGCCATATTTGTTTTGGATCTCTGCTCCTCCTTAACTAATGTTCTCCGGATTTC
This sequence comes from Plecturocebus donacophilus, assembly GCA_004027715.1. Taxonomy (NCBI): domain Eukaryota; kingdom Metazoa; phylum Chordata; class Mammalia; order Primates; family Pitheciidae; genus Plecturocebus; species Plecturocebus donacophilus. The sequence goes on along the minus strand of PVKP010031161.1, from coordinate 21,622 downwards.
CTAGCAACGTGATACTAGTTTCAGCTTTGGGTGGAAGCTTCTGCTTCCTGCTGGTGGGGTCCAGTTTTGGCCAACCCTATCATTCCTCTTTTTTCTGTCTTCCTTCTAACTCCAATATATTCTTCTCCTTTCTCTGGTTTATCTGAATGTGCAATGTTCTCTTAATCTCATTCCATGTGTGTCTTGTTTCCTACGTTTTAATCTCTGCTGCTGATCCTTGGAAAGGAGGTGAGCAAAACTCTAATGCCCATGCTGTTATTTCTGTTCCCCAGCGTGATCCTTTTAGGAGAAAACCTAGAGACATAGCAGAAGTGTGTCCTTTTTCAACCACCCTCGCTTATTTTCCCTCTTTGCATTCCTTCCTGTCTTTCCGCTCTCATGCTTTTCCCTTTCTTCTCTCTTCCTTCCACCTTCCTCTTTCGATGCCTCCTCCCAGCCTCCCTCTCTGGTCTTTGTATACCCTATGACACCTCCACATCTTGCTGTTTTTTTTTTTTTGAGATGGAGTCTTGCTCTGTCGCCCAGGCTGGAGTGCAGTGCTGCCATCTCAGCTCACTGCAATCTCTGCCTCACCAGTTCAAACAATTCTCCTGCCTCAGCCTCCTGAGGAGCTGGGATTACAAGTGTGCATCACCATGCCTGGCTAATTTTTGTATTTTTAGTAAAGACGGGGTTTCTCCATGTTGGCCAGGCTGGTCTCGAATTTCTGACCTTGTGATCTGCCCACCTTGGCCTCCCAAAGTGTTGGGATTACAGGTGCGAGCCACTGCGCCTGGCCAGACACCTCCACATCTCTTGTATTTCTGCCACCTTCTCCTCCTCAGTCCCAGACTTGGCTCCTCAGTAGTGCTTGCCTTTGGTCCCTCTGGTCTCACTTTGTCCTTTCATAGGCTTATACTTTTTAGAGCGTAGTTTTGCATAAAAGACATTGGCCTTCAGCGTTTTAGTGCCCCTATATATTAGCTGTCTGGAACTTAAGTCTGTAGTTTAGGCAGTACCTGCACTTGAATTTGTAGATGAGTTGGCCAGGGTGAGAATATACTATTAAGCAGCCATCTCTGGTTTTCTCTCCCCCTTTCCATTTTGGTAGACATGGCGCTAGTGGAGTCCTTGGAAGAAGAGACTTTCTAGCTTGTGTTCCACAATTATTTGATGTGTGATTTGGGGATGTCATCCCATCTCTCAGAGGCTCAGTTGCTTCATCTATGACATGGGCATGTTCATACCTGCCCTATTTTTCTTAGAAGGGTGTTGTAAGGATCTGATTCTTAACCAGTGCTGTGTAAATGCAGGAGTTTGTGTCTGCTTTCTGAAATATTTTGATGTGTATTCTCAATTCTTAGTCCTCCAGTCAACGTCCTGTCCGACCAAAGAGGCAGCGAGCACTGATAGTGCTCCCTCTGTAAGAAAGTCCCTGGAGAGGCGCTGAGGAAACAGAAACAACCCATGCCCTCAGGGTGCCGACAGTCACAGGGCACACAGGAGTGCAGGTGCTCAGACAGAATGCATTGATGGGATACTGTGTCAAGTAGTAACCCATTAGTTCAGCACTAATTCTGTTGGTCAATGTGGTGGGTTAGGGAGTGGGGAGAGGCAAAGCCATGTGGTTGCCCCTCCAAGGCTACAGATAAAACAGAAAGAACTTTTTCCCCGAAGTTTCTTGGTCCCAGACTGGATACAGGTGGACTGTTTTGGCTTCCTTTTGCCACATGGCCCCAGATCTTCTTTTTCTTTTCTTTTCTTTTCTTTCTTTCCTTCTTTCTTTCTTTCTCCTTCCTTCCTTCCTTCCTTCCTTCCTTCCTTCCTTCCTTTTGTTTTCTTTTTTTGACAGAGTCTCTCTCTGTCGCCCAGGCTGCAGTGCAGTGGTGTAATCTCAGCTCACTGCGACCTCTGCCTCCTGGGCTGAAGCGATTCTCCTGCCTCAGCCTCCCAAGTAGCTGGGACTACAGGTGTGCGCCACCATGCCTGGCTACTTTTTAGTAGAGACAGGGTTTTACCATGTTGGCCAGGATGGTCTCGAACTCCTGACCTTAAGTAATCCTCCCCCTTGGCCTCCCAAAGTGCTGTGATTACAGGCATGAGCTACCACACCTGGCCCCAGATCCTCTTTGTATCATAGAATACAATAGCTTGTAGTGGAGCTCACAGAGAGTACCATACACAGGTGAGGGGGGATAAAACTTGGTATGCTGGGCAGGATGCTATGTTTGTAAAAATTAATCTGAGGCTCTGATCCCAGGGTTGGGAGTCTGGGTTAAACCTGGTTCTTGAGTTGACAGAGGAGTGTGGAAAGTGGAGGACAAGACTCGTGGACTGTGGAGGAGTAGTGTTGAGCGTGGTGGCATGCTCTCTTTTCAAAATGAGTTTGGGAAGTGACCAAAATGAGAAAAAAATCCACATTTGCTGAAAGCCACATCCTGACGGTTGTGGGGGCGTGGAGGAAGAATGAGGCATGACGTGGGATCAGTTAAGCGTCCTCCAGGCAGTGGAGGCTTGGAGCATAACTCAGCGCGGTCCGGGGAGACCGGGAAGATGGGGAGGAAATCACAAAATCAAGATCTCAAACCTGGACAAATCCATTGTAATGTGTCCAGGGACTCCAAGTCCTGAGCACAGATATTAACTGGGAGGGGGAAACTTGGAAGGAAGTATTTGTTTTCCAAAAACAACAACAGAAGAGCCAGCATTTTGTGAGGGACACCCAGGATCCATGCACAGGAGGGTGTGGGAAGTCCTGGCCTTTGGCCCCGAGCAGCCTGAGAAGGTTTGAAATGGGGGTATGGGAGCAGGTGCTTTCTCACGTCTGCTCAATACCAAGATGGCTCTTCCAGAGATTGTGGTCAACATCTCTGTTGATTTCTCATTTGCTTTTTTGTATATATGAATGCACATTCTGTTTCTCATCCCTTACATTCGCTTACTCTTCAAGCCTCTAGCAGAAACAAGGTCAGGGCAGGCTATTAGGCACGACTTCCTTGCCAAGGAAATCATATTAATCTAGCCAGAGTCCACTAAATTTGCCATAAGTGACATGACTGGGATGGGCAAAAATCAGTTTTGTCCGATCTGTCAGAACTTTTGTTGCAATTATTAATAGAGAGACTGATATTGCAGGGGTCTCAGTTGCTGTCCCTGGAGCATGCCAGAACTTTAGCTTTTGTGTCCTTTGCATGCAAGTAGATGTGGTTAACTTCCAGCAGGTCATGCCTTTTTAGGAAAGCAGGCTTAGAGCTCTATGCATCTCCAAAACAGGAGTAATACACGCTGTGGAGGGAAGTGGTGATGATGTCCTCTGAATGCCTGGCAGAGAGGCACACACAACACATGAGAACTGCCATTATTACTGCTGTTGGTATTGTTTTTCATAGCAAGGTGTGCAGGTAGTGTAGCTGGTACAAGAGTGGGTTGTTTCTGCTCTTTAACTTTCTTCTCTCTTCTTTGCAGAGTTGGGGGAAGCAGGCCCAGCCCCTCAACTCTGCCAAAGCAGCCAGAAATCTGTGGAGATGCAGGAACAGATGGCCTTTGGACTATGTGCTGGGGATTTCTGTTTCCTAGAGCACAGGTCCTTGGGGCGTCTGTAAACATGATGGCTCCACGTGCAAGGTCTGCAGTGCAGTTGCTGGGAAAGTCAGTGAGAAGACTGCTGAGGTCCCGTGGTGCAGGAGGCAGAACTTGAAGGCACCAGTGTTAAGGGAGAGACAGCAGACATGACAAGTAGTCCACCTGGAGTTCTACTGTTGGGTCTGCCCCCATTAACCTGGGGTTACTTGAGTCACATCTTCATCTGTTTCCTAGAAGGGACTTGAGATGGATTACAACTAAAAGAAGGAATACAGTGGATCATTTTTTTTAAAGGACAGGTAAAAAGAATCATGTAATTGGGTGGGGTGGGAGGGTAGGGAAGTAGGAAAGTGCAAGGGAAATAATGATAGTGGAAACTAAAAATAAGGCTGATGGATGCAAATGAGACAGAGTTGCATGCTAGACTTCCTGGTAGCCAAGGGAGAAAGGACTGTGGCTCACATGGTCGATAGGAATTGGCATCTGTTTTGCCAAAAGGGGCAAATTATTCCTGTTGTAAAGGACATGAACAATAGAAGGGACTATGTTTTCAGTAATAAGTTCACACAAACTTCTGGAATGTTCTTCATGTGGCCATTGCTTACACTGAATCTGGATACAACTGAGTTTGGATACAACTGAGGATGTAATAATGTTAAACTGTAGTTGAGGGAGGGTTGAATACAGAGTAATGTCTGCAAATTTCTGAGGATCTAACTGGGTTCAAAGATAAAGGTTTGAGCAAAAATGCCACTGATGCTTTTCTTTTCCATTGAATCATGTTTTGAAATGTTTATGTCTACTAAACTGCATTTATTAAAGAATAATTTATCTTCTTTTCTTGAACAGATAACATATATAATTGCAATTAAGCCTTATTTCTCAGGGTGAAAAAAATTGGTGTTTCCACACTGAGCTGATAGAATTCCAGTTAAAAAGCAAAGAAACTTGGCATTTTTGGTTAGCTTGAGTTGCCCCTTAGGAGGAAAAGGTAATTCCATTTAGCTTTGGAAATGGTTGGAAACTGGTCTCATGTCCTTGTTATTGTGTTTCTAGAGACTTTGATTTGGTAGCCCTGGCTTTTGCAAAAGCTCCAGAGGAGAACTTCTTCCTGGGTCATGGCGCCTGCTGGCCTCAGGGACTCTACTCAGCCAGAACTGTAGCACCTCTTGTTTCTCAGTTATTCAGATTTAAGGCTTGTATTGTTGAATTAGTTAGGGTTCTCCATAGAAACAGAACCAACAGGATACACGCACACACACATGCATACACACACACGCACAGAGGTGTTATGAGTAATTGGTTAATACAATTATGGGGGCTGGGAAGTCCCAAGTTCTGCAGTCCGTGAGATGGAGACCCAGGAGAGCTGATGGTGTAGTTCCAGTCCATGTCCAAAGACTGGAGAACTAGGAGAGCCAATGAATAAGCTCCAGCAGCCTCAAGACAGTTCAAGTTTGAAGGCAGGAAAAGACTGATGTCCCAGCTCATGCAGTCAGGCAGGAAGAGTTTCCCCTTACCTGTGGGAGGGTCAGCCTTTTTGCTGTATTCAGGCCTTCAAGTGATTGGATGGGGCCCACACATTAGGGAGGGTAATCTGCTCTACTCAGTCTACTGACTCAAATGCTCATCTCATCCAAAAACACCCTCATAGATACCCCCCAGAATGTTTGACCAAATATCTGGGCACCCAATGGTCCAGTCAAATTGACACATAAAATGAACCATCACAAGGCTTGTCCTTTCAAAGTCAATTTGTAATGGAATGAATAGCGGCATTCAAAAAGATATGTCCAAGTACTATCCCTGGAACCTGTAAATATAATCTTATTTGGAAAACAGATCTTTGCAGATATAATAAGTTAAGGATCTCAGGATGAGATCATCCTGGATTTAGAATAGACCTTAAATCCAACTACAGGTATCCTTATAAAAGAAAGGCAGAAAGAAATTTTAGAGGGGAGAAGACTATGTGAAGAAGGCAGAGATTGGAGTTACGCAGATTCAAAGTAAAGAATGCTTGAGGCCATCAACAGCTGGAAGAGTCAAGAAATAATTTTCCCTTATAGCTTTCAGAGATAGTGCAGCCCCACTGATACCTTGATTTCAGACCCGTGACCTTCACAACTGTTAGAGAATAAATTTGTGTTGTGATAATTTGTTATGGCAGCAGTATGAAACTAATACACTCGTCTTCTGGGCAGGAAGCAGTAAGCAGACAATTCAAAACCTAGGTCTCTGGTAGGCTTGTTGGCTTTCTCTGTATTCCAAGAATCCACTTTGTAGATTCTAAAATGACTTGGAATAGTCTTGTTTATTTACTGCCTTTGAGTTTGGGGGCTGTATGAAAGAGTCTTTGTGCATGGATCTTCCTACATGATCTTGGCATGTCGATGACTATGTTTTCATGTTCCATTCCTGTTTTGATGAAATAGAAGTGTGTAGTAGAGGCTCTCCTTGTTATGAATGGTAGAAGGAAACCCAGTGTGGCTAATGTCAAGAAGAGCTTACTCCACTCAAGAATTATTTTACTATTTCTACTTCTATTTTCAAAGACAGTAATTGGCTTAAGTAACAACTTCTGCCTTGGTAAGAGGTGTCTGCAGAGAAAGATATTAGCATGTTTTAAAGCTTGTCCACATTTCATGATTCTTACATTTGACTTTGAGGAAGAAGGTTCATAAAACCACTTTGAATTATGCCAGTCAAAATAAATTATCTGGAGATCAAAAGACATATAGACACAGGTATAAGTTGATAAATAGATAAATTAATTGAGTTTTAAATATAGCTAATAATGCATCCCACATGCTAGGCCATCTTGTAAGAGCCTTATGTATATGATTTGTTTTTACCTTCACAACAACGATATGAGGTAGGTATGAGCGTTAGCTTCATTTTATAGTTGAGAAAACTGAAACTCAGAGAGGTTAATAAACTTACCCAAGGTCACATAGCTTGAAGGAGATAGAGTCAGGGACTCAAAATCATGTCTGTCTGACTTCAAAGCCATGCTCCTACTCTCTCACTTTACTGAAAAATCCATAACTGAACTTGAGGTAGTGGATAGTGTGGTCTAGAATGGCACTTCTCAAAATGTATTCTGTAGAATGATAGTCTTTGTTTTCCTTTTGGATTTTTTTTTTCTTTTTTTTGAGACAAGGTCTTGCTCTGTTATGCAGTCTGGAGTGCAGTGAGTGGTGCGGTCACAGCTTATCGCAACCTTGATTTCCTGGGCTCAGGTGTTTCTCCCACCTCAGCCTCCTGAGTAGCTGGGTCTACAGGCACACGGCAGCACGCCTGGCTAATCGTTGGTAGATATGGGATTCCCCCATGTTGCTCAGGCTGGTCTTGAACTCCTGGATGCAAATTGTCCACCCACCTCTGCCTCCCAAAGTGCTGGGATTACAGGTGTGAGGTGCCATGCCCAGCCTAGTCTTTGGTTTTACAGTTTTTTTTTTCATGGTTGAACAAGTTCAAAAAACACTAATGATTACAATTTACCAGAACAGTCAAAAGTTTTGAGAAGCCTCGTAGTTAAAAAAAAAAAATAACAAACAAACAAACACACAAACAAAAACTGGTTCAATTTTTTTAATGCCTTTTTTTTTGCTGAACACTTGAACACCTTTTAACATCCTAGGGAACCAGCTTTCCACAGAACATACTCTGGGGACTTCCATCCTAGATTAAATAATCCTGGACTAGGAGAGGCAACATATTTCAATGTTCATTTTTTAAAATGATATTATCTAGCTCAGTGAGTTATTCCACATTCCTGGATTACAGCTTTCTCACCTGTAAAGTAAGAAGGTCAGTTCCTAAATTACATGCCATAGCTTTTAAATGCTGTGGTCTACATGTAAAGCAAATGACAGTGTGTGAATTTATTTTTTCCCTTGTTATTGATGTTGGCTGAGGGGCCTGAGGGCAGTTACCCAGTAGGGTCAGCTACATTCTGATTGTTCACAGACATCTAAGGGTAAAAGAGTCCTATGTCTGTCACCCCTTCAAGCGTTGCTGTAAACGTGGTAGTACACTTAGCCTGTGCTGCCTGTTCCGAAGCTGCCCTGTGTCCCCGAGCCTGGTAACATCACCGGGCTTTCTCTGGGTTCACCCAGGCTGGACTGCCCTTCTCCAAACCACACCTCTCTGTGTAGCCTAGACAGAGCTCCCTGATTTAGACTCTTGTCAAAGCAGTGTACTTGACTCTTTCCTCCATGGGAGGAAATGCTTTTCAAATGCTTGACATAGTTGTCCCTGGTCCTAGAATGTTCTTTCCATTTCTGCCTGAATAAACAGATACTACTCATCCTTTGCTCCCCAGCCTAAATCTCACTTCCCTCATAGACCTTTCTTTATTCCTTCAGCCTGAACTGATCTTACCTTTTCTGGACTCTTAGTTCACAGCCAGTGTTTATCTTATCTGTTAGTTTTTCTTCAACTGCTTCTGGTGCCTTACTCTTGTGTTTCCAAATATATCATACACCTCCTAAAAGCAGTTCTACAGTTTATGTCTCTTACGTGTTCCCTGCAAACTCTAGTATGGTGTTCCTCAAATAATATTTGCTCAATAAACACCAGGTGGATTAACCCACTGATGCTTCCCCCACCCAGCTGCTTGTTTGGGTTGTGATCCCTAGCAGAGTTGCTCAGCATGATGAGAGATGTGTCAGCTCACAGCTTTACATAGCTCATGTGAAATTCGGCAACAGGAGTTGCCCCACGTTCCTGCCTCACCCTGACCAACTCCCTCCTTTATCAGAACTGTTTTTGATAGCTCAGTAAATCCAGAAAGAAAAATTAGGAGAAACTCTCTGAGTTGTTATTTTTTTGAGATGGAGTCTCACTCTGGCGCCCAGGCTAGATTGCAGTGGCGCAATCTTGATGCAACCTCTGCTTCCTCGGTTCAAGCGATTCTCATACCTCGGCCTCCCGAGTAACTGGGATTACAGGCGTGTGCCACCATACTCAGCTAATTTTTGTACTTTTAGTAGAGATGGAGTTTCACTACATTGGCCAGGCTGGTCTCAAGCGCCTGACCACAAGTGATCCACCTGCCTTGTGGTCCCAAAGTTCTGGGATTACAGGCGTGAGCCTTTGCGCCCGGCCTGAGTTTCATTAAGAATGGAGAACTTGTAGATTCTACTTAGCCTTCAACATGACTTACTAGACAGAGTCTTGTTATGATTATCGTCAGGAACTTTTTAAGTGAGCTAGAACTGATGCCGTTTACATGGGGTTGGTTGGCTCTATGTGGGGTCTTCCTCTTTCTGTCAGTGCCTGTTCTCTAACACTTGTTTTCAATAGAGGCACAGCTGGGAGGATAGGGTTTATATTTGATACCTTTATGGGCTTTTCGGTGCTTGCTCTTTGATTGCTATTTAAATAGACTGGAAAGAGTGCAGAATGCTCTTACTCATTTTGTTTTCTGTAATGCTTCTCACTGTCAAAAATAAGAAAATATAATTGGTGATTCCTAAGTGCTGCAGTTCCCGTGAGGAAGCTGAGATGGTCATGGCCATGTTCTGGATGGGCACATAGGCCTGGGAAGACCCCAGCCCCAATGACTCAGTGGAGGCCTGTGAGTGGTCAAGTGTGATTCAGGGCCCAGAAGCAGTGAAGTTAAAAATATAAAAATGTATTATAATAGCAAGTTATTCTAAACCATTTTATCAGCAGCGCCCACAACAGTGCCTCGTTTACAGCAGGCACTAAATAAATGCCAATAGTGAACGAAAGGGTGAAGAAGAGTCATGCATACCAGATCTCACCTGGTGGTGGTGGCACGCTGGAAGGTGATGCTGAGATGATTCTGAGGCTCCATCCAAGGGCAGTAGGCAGGAATCCTGTGCTCCCTCAGGGCTTCCTGCCAGAAAAGGGCAGGGCATCATGGTGGTACGTGTATTGTTATTGCTGCCCTGATCTGTGTCCTTAGTAGCCCCTTCAGTTAATGCGGCTAGATTACATATAAGAGGTTCTTTGGAAAGTTCTATTTTCCAACCAGTCATCTGGCCATCCAGTGAATATTTATTGAGTATTACCACGCACCAGATACTTTGCTGAGGGGTGGTGATTTAGCGGTTACACTAAACTTACAACTGTTCCCTGCCCCCATTGCTGTGGGGAGGATTCAGATGTTATATGGCTAGTTATAAATTGGAAGGCAAAGCCGGGCATGGTGGCTCACACCTGTAATCTCAGCACTTTGGGAGGCCAAGGCAGGAGGGTCACTTGAGGCCAGGAGTTCAAGACCAGCCTAGGCAACAAAGCAAGGTGTCATCTCTACTAAAACTGAACAAAAATTTAAAAAAGTAGCTGGGTACAGTGGCATGCACCTGTGTTTCCAGCAACTCTGGAGGCTGAGGTGGGAGAATCGCCTGAGCCCAGGAGGCTGAGGCTGCAGTGAGCTATAATCATACCACTGCACTCCAGCCTGAGTGACAGAGTGAGATCTCATCTCAAAAAATAAAATAAAATAAAATAAAAAATTAAAAGTGAAATAAGTTAGAAGGCACCAACAGAAGAAAAAGACTGAGGAATGATGAGAGAGCCAAGCAGAGGAGACTCATTTAGATGGTGGGGGGGGGTGGAGATGAAGGGAAGACGCCATTTAAGCTGAGATGTGAGCACTGGGTAGGAGTCTGTGGGTGGGAAGAGCAGGTGAGAACCTTCCAGAAGAGGGAAAGACATGCCCATAGGCCCCAAGGTAAGAAAACCCTGGACTGCGTGTGGAACTGAGGGGAGCTAGGGTGGGAGCAGCTCAGAGAGCAGGCCAGGGGCTGAGGCTGCCAAGGGAGGCCGGAGGCATGGTGCCTAAGCAGCCTTGTCAGCCATGTAATTTTAAAAGCTTGGTTTTAATCTCAAATTTTATAAGTCAGCAAACATTCATTCATGTGTAGAGGACCTCCTGACAACAGAATCAAAAACCATAAACAAATACAAAATTACACACTAGAGAATGTACATTGTGTAAATACATCACTGTCTCAGTGTTGCTGCCGTTGGGAAATTCACCTGTGGACACGGGTGGGGCCGAGGGGAATGGGCAGCCCCTATTCTTGGTGTGCACAGAGCAAGTCTCCCTTTGGCTCCAGGTTGTAGCTGACCTTGGCTGCTCCTGGTGCTGTCTACCTTTTGATCGGTGAAGGCTTAACGCTCACTTGCATGGGTGAATGTGCAGCAAGTGAGCAGGGACAGATGCTTAGCGGCAGGGAACGCTCAGGTCCTCCTCAGTGCGTGCGTGTGTGCCTCTCACAGGCACAACCTGGGGAGCGGGGGAGAGCAGTGGGTGAATTCCACGACATTTGTGGCTTCTCTTGGTCCTCTCTTCTTCAGCTCCAGAATTTTCCACCCTTGTCCAGCTCGTGACTTGTACCCCTTTCACACGGTTTGTCTTCTCTGTGTGTCTGAGTCTTCAGGATGAGTAAAAAGGTGTGATGATCACCTTCAGCCCAGCGCGACCTCTCAAGATGAGTGAGATGCCATAAGTAATAACCATTGAACTTCGACGATCCAATGACTGGAGGAGGAGCAGAGGAAAGCACCAATAAATACAAAGAGGCAGATGATGGGCATTAATTTCTGTCGACACATGTGCTCCCAGCTGCGGCACACATTCCGTTTTTATGCCCAGCCTGCATTCTTCCTGGGTGACCTTTCCTGCCTTCTGCTGGGAGAGACACTCTTAGGCCACTGCAGACATTAGTGACTCATGGGTCATTAAGATTATGTTGTTTCTACTTTATACTGTTCAACCTTTTCCTTGATCTTCGGGATCATTGGATCTCCCAATGTTTGTGCATCTTGGGCATGTTAGTGAAACTTTCTGTAGAGGAAACAAATCATCCCTCAGACCACACTGCTGTGCCCCTCTGGAGGGGAGAGGCTGAGGGAGACAAGGAGTAAAAAAGAAGTAAGAAAAGACAGTAAACCCCTTAGACTGTGGCAGTGAGGCCAAAGTGTGCTTTCATGAGAACCACATTTAGCTCTGGAATAAAAATTAAGAGCAACATACTTGAAAAATTATGTATGATTTTAAGCACATGAAAGGCATATCATGTACCCAGGGAGGGCATAATGGGGCACAGCTGGCTAACATGTGTCTCGCCATTTCTGAGGCTGTTCATAATTCTCTGATGTCCAAGAATAACTGTAATAATGATGCCACTGCTGATTGTATTAATAATAATAAAGAGGGTTGGGATGTCTTTCCTGAATCCCATTGAAGGCAAGAGGAGAGCCTGGGCTGCTGGGTTTGGCTGGGGCAGAGAGGGTCACTACAGCCTGCTTCCTTCTCATGGGCAGTTCATGGAGCCAGCCAAGGATCAAAGGACATTAGGTTGAAGGAAAGGGCTCTAGAAGCGGAAGGCAGTAAGCCTGGGTTCCTGACATGATTTTACCCCTGAATGTGGCCATTCCCAGCCCCTCTGAGTCTCAGTGTCCTCATCTATGAAGTAGAGATGCTAATCCTACCTGGCAGGCACACCTTGCAGAGTTTGTATGGACTGTGGATGAAATGATGCTCAGGGAAGTGCTGGGTACACTGCAAAGTGTTCCATACACAGAAGGGGGTGTTATCATCCTTGTGTTTCTCCAGCGCTTGCCACTATCAACCACCAAGCTCAGGACTGGACATCTAGGAGGTACTCAGAGATGCTTGTGCCATGAATGAATGTTTCTTGTTCATTAAATGTTGGAAGCCATTGGACAATGCTTTTTAAAGTATTTGGTTCAGTTTCCTCCTTTATGATTTGTTAGGTGGATCTGGAACTGTGCTCAGTCTAAGGCGAATTATCCTCCATTGCTGAGTCAGTCTGAGCATGCTACCCCATGCCCTGTGAGTGAGGGGATTTTCCCATCCAGCTGGTGGGCATAAGTGATATTTCAGATGGTTCCCTCTACAGTCTTGGGTACTTTTCTCACATTCATGCTGATGAGTACTCAAAGCAGACCTTCTGCAGCTCTCTGGGTGCTCTGTCCTGTGAACTCTAGTGGCTCCCCAGACGTAGAGCTTGGTCTTCTCAACTCAGGGAGTTTCCTGGGCTCCACCTGTCTCCCCTCATCTCTCAAGGCAGTGAGTTGGACTCACAGGGTTCCTCTTCTCTGTCTCCCATCTCTCAGGGATCACTGCCTTTCATTGCCTGATGTCCAGTATCTTGAAAATCATTATTTTATATATTTTGTTTGGGTGTTTTGGTTGTTTCAGGCAGGAGAATAAATGGGTCCCTGTCACTCCATCATGGTAGGAAGTAGAGGTTGCCTTGTTTTCTCTTTGGAGATGAAGAAGCTGGGAGAGGGAAATGACTTTCCCAGAGCTGCACATCTCACTGGTGTCAGCAAGGAGGCATCCTCCTGTCCTCACTGTGTGCCAGCACACAGGCGGGGTCCCTGCTCTCCATAAGTCCACGGTTTGTTGGGGAGATGGACAAATCAACTGAGAAGTCGAGACAGATGCATAAGTCAAGAAAAGCAAACCACAATATATTTTATGAGGTGGGTATTCATCCACAGGGTACGAAGAAAGCATGGCAGGAAGTGAGAGGGCAAGGTAGGATTCCTGGGAGGTTTGGTACATGAGCCTTGTCGGGAGGGAGAGGCAGGAGTCATCCAGGTGGGAGAGGAGGGAGGAAGTCTCAGGAACAGGTAAAACACACAACAGCTTGGAGGCAGGAAGTAGGTCCTTTGCCTCAAGTCCAGTGTGCATGGTGTGGTACCATGGGGGACACCTATGTGTGCTTTACTGTGGGTATGCTCCTGCTTCATCCCCACACTGAGTCCCTGAAGTCTGGAAATTTCTTCCAACACAAGTCTGCTATGGTGTTTCAGCCTGGAGTCTTGCTCAGGCTATGCAGCTGATGTTACCATGAGGTTTCTGGTGGTACTCTGGTCTTCCAACAATATTCCTTTCAGTGATATGGAGCGTTCTCCATCAAGAAACAGTTGAAACATACCCAAGTCCCAATCCTGGTCCCAGTGAAACAGCACGGGATCCCACACCCTTTAGCCCATGTCTCTAGGTGAGCCCTACCAGATCTATTGCCAAGGTGGACAATAGGTGGAACCTCCCGGAACTGCCTGGAGGTTCTCAGCTGAACGTCTGCCAGAGCCAAGCCCTGAGACAATTGCTGGGTTAGAAATCTGCATAAACTAAATGCATGTATTTCTGGCCCCTGTGGGTGCTACACTCCTGGGTACCTTTGTACTTGGTAGGAGGAGGAGGGGGAGGCTTTTGGCCTATTCGAGGTCTTAGGCTTTTGGCTCACCTCCAGCCTGGTTTATTTCTGCCAAGACCAAACCAGTTGTCTTATGACTCTTTGGATCCCAGTCTGGGCCCCTCTAGTGACAGCAACTGCTGTCGTCAATGGTGGTTCCCCAGAGATTTCTCATTCATTCATTCATTCATTCAGTCAGTCATAAAACATTAGTGAACATTTTGGATATATCCTGCCCTCGTGGGATTATGGTTTGGTGGGGATGGCTGGACATTCATCAAACAATCACTCAAATAAGTGTAAAATTACAACTGTGATAAGTGTTACGAAAAAGGGGAATTAGGGCTCATGAAATACTGTGAAGGTGGGACTTGCCATTATTTGAAAGCCAAGAAAACCTTTTCCCAGGAAGTGACAATAATGTGAGACCTCACCGTGAACAGAGGTTGGTGAGCCAGTAGGTCTTCTTTCTAGGCCAAACACACCTGAGAGGTGAGTTCTGTGCATTGTAGTGATTGATGACGTTTGGTAGAAAAGTCAAGACCTTTATGATAATAGAGGCAGTATTGTAAGTTTTACACTACTTTTCCACATGGCAACTCACATTTTAGCAAATGAAACAGAAGAGTAAAGTGTCAAGAACACGGGCTTTGCCAAGGGTTTAAATCCCATCAGTTATTAGCTTATCGATACTATTTGTGTGATCTTGGCTGAGATACTTAACTCTCTTGGCTTTGCAACATGTTTTAAGATTAGCACTAAAGTACATGGAAAGCCAGGCCCACGGGAGATGCTTAATAAATGCTATATGGTACCAGAAACAACAATCCCCTTGTTTCAGAATGCAGGCTTACCCTTCTTCTCACACAACTACTTGATTATCTTCTCAATTCACCGTTCTGGTTTTGTCACTGTTCACACCCTTCACTGTCTTCTGTTGCCTCATGCAACAGATCTTCATGCATTCGACTCAGTTTGCCCCAGCTGAGTTTGCCACCTGAGACCAGTGCATGGAGATCTGTTGCACAAGGCAATGGAAGCACAGGTGATTGTCACTATTGCCCATCAGAACCCCTTTCTCCAAGCAAACCAGCCCATGTAACCCTCTTTAAACTCGGCTTGAACTTTTCCACATTTTTTTGTTTGCCTAGAATGTCTTTCCCTGTATCTGTTCAAGCCTTATTCATCAAAAGTATTTATAAGTTAATGTTAAAGAAATATGATCAAAACAAGATATGAAGCATGCATAGAAAATGAAATAAATGCTTGTCACTGGGGAAATGGCTAAAGAAATTAGTATTCATGTCTACTGTGTAATATTACACATCTATTACAGTAGCTGTATGCAAACTAGATATCTATGATATAATGTTAAATAAAGAAAAGCAAATTATAGAGCAATATGTGAAGTATGGTCATAGTTGCCTAGGAAGGAACCTAGTTCTATCTATACGGAAAGAGTAGGGATTAAATATATTCCAAACAGTTAAGAGAGATTTCCTTTGGAAAGGAGGTGGGAAATTGGGTTGGAAGTCAAAGGAAACTCCTAACATTTAGTTAATATACTATAATGGTTTCAGCTTCTTTGTTTACCTGAACTGTGTTAATTTTGTAATTGGAATTAAATCAAAATGCATAGAAAAAGCTTTAGAAGAACTAAATAAATGGTGGTTTTGTTTTAGTTATTAGACTGGGGAGGCTCTTACCCTATCCTTACTTACCATTATTTTATTAAAGAACAAAATGGTAATGGAAGAACATGACCGTTCTGCTAAATCCAACTGAAATGCTACTCCCTCAATGAAACATTTTCCTAATTCCTCAATTGAATGTGCTGTCTCCGCTCTTTGAACCCTCAAAGTACTTTATATATCTTTTGTGGCATTTTCTCACTCTATCTTAGTATTTCATGTACCCAAGTATGAAGACAAGTATTTGTCTTACTGCCCCTCTACATTGAAGTAACATGAAGCTATCATGGTAGAGAAGGAAACAGGATTTCAAGTCAGAAAATGTGGATGTTGCCTCTTGTTCTGAATAACTATCATAGCCTGACAGATTAGCTCACACTTAGTAGCTTAAAGCAACAAGTATTTTATTTTATCTCATGATTTTTTTGGTCAGAAACTTGGGTAGAGCTGGGCTGGTTGATTATTCTGCTTTACTGGGGCCGCTTGGTGGTAGCCAACTTGGGGGAGGCTGGATGGGAAGGTTCAGGAAGGCTTTAGTTGCATGCCCTCTGCTTGGCAGGGCAGCTGGAAGACTGGGCTCAGGTGAGTGTCTTTCCCTCACTGGGTACTCTTAGGGCAGCTCTGTAGACTTTTTATGGTGTGACTCAGGGCTTCAAGGGATAAGGCAGACCAAGGCTGATGCTGCCCATTTTCTAAAGCAGTGATCCCCAATCTTTTTGGTATCAGGGATTGGTTTCATGGAAGACAATATTGCCATGGACCAAGGGTGTGGGTTGGCGGCGGGGATGGTTTCAGGATTAAACTATTCCACTTTGTATCATCAAGCATTAGATTCTCATAAGGAGCATGCAACCTAGATCCCTCGCATGAGCAGTTCACAGTAGGGTTCATGCTTCTATAAGAATCTAATGCCACCACTGATCTGACAAGGGGCAGAGCTCAGGCGGTAATGCTTGCTCATCCACCACTCACCTCCTGTTGTGTGGTCCAGTTCCTAATAGGCCATGGGCCAGTACCAGTCAGTCTGTGTCCCTGGGGATTGGGGACACCTGTTCTAAAAGATGGAACTGGCATAGTGTCACTCCTGCTATACTCCACTGGTTAAGCATCCACAGAGCCCACACAGATCCAAAGGGGTTGGGAACAGAGATACTACCTCTTAAAAGAATTTGTGTAAAAAATGTGTGGCCATCATCAATTTATCACAGCTTTGCTATGAGAAATACAACTTCTGTGTCTCAATGACTCAATTTGCAAATTATAAAGACCAAAACCTATAATGTATGCAAAACATGCTATGCATTATAAAAAAGAACTGTATGCACTATAAATATTAATAATTACCTTGGTACTAAATCTATGCCTTACTCGTGAAATGTTTAATACTTTGAAAGCAAACTCATTTAAACACAGATATTTCCTAAGGAAAACACAAAGAACGTGTTGCTAGATGATCATATAGAAGCATGGTGTAGTTTCAGACTATAGACTTTGAATTAGGTTGACACAAATAAAATCCAGTCTCTGTCACCCAGTTCCTATCTATGTGGACTTTGTTAATTCGCTTCACCTCTCTGAGCCTTAATTGCCTGCACATCATGATATAGAATTAGTATTACCTACCCAGCAGGGTTGCTGTAAGCATTGGAGTTAATTTATGTCAGGCATCTAGTAGGGTCACACAGCAGGTCTGCAGTTTCTCCTAAGATGATATCAAGTGTTACAGAAAGTTTAGACTCCTCACTTACTTCTCTGCACTGCTCACCTCCATGAGCATAAAGGATTGAGAGAAGTCCAGAGTCCAGGTCCTTGAGAAAGCACTGGGGAAAAGGGAAAGGCTTCCTTCTTGTTTCTCCCAGTCTCTTCCTCTCTCCAATGTTCACCTCTAGGAACCTGTATCCATGCAGCTTTTGTGAAGCCATTCCTCTCTGCAGGAAGTGCCCCCCTTTTCAGACCTGTGGCTTTTCCTTTTATAGATGTACGAGATCAAAGCAGGGGGCAGCATTGCAAAGAAGTTCAGTGCGGTTCTGCAGAAGCTGAGCTCGCCCCTGCAGCCCCGAGTTCCAGAACACAGCAACAACAAGATGAAAAATCTCTCCTATCCATTCTTCAGGGAGAAGATGTACCTGTGAGTATTGAAGCTGGTGGAGCAAGGATGTGGGAGGGGATGGGAAGGAAAATTGAACACTGTTCTATGCCTCAGCCATGGGGCTCACAAAATGAGTGCCCCAGTGTCTGGGAGAGAGAGTAGGAAGCATGCTCTCATGGTGACATTGTCCCTGTGCCTGCTTTGTGAACTCCCTCCCCATGTGAGATTATCCCACACAGCCCTGGGTGATTGTCTAGTGGGAAATCTGCCGTTTGGCCATTTTGCAGGATGGAGGACAAACCAGGCAGCAGCCAATAATAAACTTTGGAACTCTGTGAGAAAGTGGTCAGACACCTGCGTATCTTCTGTAGGAAAACCTTCGCCCAATTGCCAGCCTAATAGGGTTTCAACAGGATATGATAAACCAGAGAGAAGGTGGAAGAAGCTTCTGGGTGTCTGGATCCAAGTTACCTACTTATACATACTCACTTACTCTCAGGAGTCTTCTCCTGCCCCTGAACCCTGCCTAGGAAAAGTGAATAAAAGCTCTTCACAGAGATAGCTGCTTGGGAAACATTTGGAAGGGGGAGGCACGGCTGGGAAGTCGGGGATGCAGCCGCCAAGCATCAACTTTGCTTTAGGAGCTAATGAGAAAATAAACAACCATCAAGGGTGGTGAAAAATGGAGCTGAGAGGGAAAGGCCGGGGTGTGGAAGAATGCAAGAAAGCATGCTCTCACAGTGACAGAAAGAAGGACCTTCTCTTTTTAGGAGGTGGCAGTTGTGGAGCAGTGTTTCTGCTGTCTATGACAGACCATCTCCTATCCATTTTTGCTGCGTTCAATATTATCCTACACACATGCATATACTATTTCTTCGGCATGTATTTACCCTCTTGTTGAGTCCTCATGCCCCCTTGTGAGGTGGCCACCCAGATGTAACCTATCTAGCTCTATGTAGATCTATCTTCTATTATAGAGAGGAAACCGAAGTCTAGGCCCGTCCAGGGTCACACTGCCCTAAGTGGCTGAGCTGGGCCTTGCATGATGGCTTGCTGCTCTTGTGCTGCTTCCCTGCGTCCCCATTCCTGGGCCTTCATTTATGCTGGTGCTGACATTTGAATGATCACCTCCCATGCATCTCCATTTGTTTCACTTCTGTTGTCCTTCAAGACCAGTTCATCCACAACTTCCTTTTGAAGGATATTCTGCTCTTCCCAACCAGAAGCACATGCTTCACCCTCTGAGCTTTCATAGCAATGGTCTGCATGTTATCATCTTCTACTCTGCGTCAGTTACTTGGAGAAATGTACATCCCGGTGGCTGGGACTTCTGGGGCACTGGGAGCATATTTCCTTCCTTCATCAGTACATCCTCTAGCATGACAAACATGCCCCACGGGCTATTTTCTGAGTGAAAGCTCAGTGTGTGAAGTTAAAAACAGATACAGCCCTTGCATAATTAAGATTTTGGTATCTAACAAATGAGATTACAGTGACATTAGGTGAAACTTTGAAGAATCAGAGTGATAATCCAACACCCTGAAATGGTACTTTTTTTGTTTTGTGTTTTTTGCTGTCTTTGTTCATGCACTGGTATCTTTTTTACATACTTTCCATTTGGAAACTTATCATCATATAATATTTTTCTAACATGGTGTAATCTTTTTCTATACACAAAGTTTTCATGATTATAAATTTCAGTGGCTGCCATGATACTCTATTCTATTGATTTTGGCATTGCATCTTATTGCTATAACCTTTATTATAAACATCTTTGCATTGTTTATGTTATTTTTTCTTTCCTTGTGTTGAATTTGTTCCATAGAATAAATTTCTAGGATGAGTTTTTAGAATTCCTGGATCTAGAAGAGCATAAGCATTGTGTGTGTGTGTGTGTGTGTGTGTGTGTGTGTGTGTGTGTGTATCTCATACATCCTGCTATGTTGCTTTCTAAAGGTTTGCTGAGGGCCTTGGGTGGCAGTGGTCTCAGGGCAAGGGTAATGAAATGAATTTGCCATCTGCTCTCTTGGCGTCTCCAGGTACAACATCCAGGAAAAGGACACTTTCTTTGATAATGCCACCCGCAGCCGCATTGTAAGTAAATGGATGTATTGTGTTAGGAAAGAGGGTTTGGGAAAGGCTGAGAAAAGTACGCAAGAGCTTCCCGATTCCCCAAAAGAAATAGCATTGCCCTCACTCGTGGTTTGAGAGGAGCATCTTCTCTTTATGAGTTCTCTATAAAGTTCTTCTTAGAATTAAAAAAAGCAGGGAATGTCATAGCTGGTGGAGGGGGGTTATTTAGGTGAACCCCTGGATTTACAATTGAGGAAACTGAGGCTCTGAGAAGCAATGCATTGAAAATAAATAATATAAATCGTTAGTGTCAGAACAAGGACTAGAAATAGTCATTTGGATTGTTGGGCTGCTGTGTTTCTTTTTGTATTTTCCCTTCTTTCAACTTCCATGACAGAGTCATGTGACTCTATATAATAAGGAATGCTAGTTAGGCAGTTTGCCCAAGGATAATATTACCAGTCCATTCACTAGAAAGCCAACACTTGGTCGGGCGCATTGGCTCACACCTATCATCCTAGTACTTTGGGGGGTCGAGGTGGGTGGATCATGATGAGGTCCGGAATTGAGACCATCCTGGCCAGCATGATGAAATCCTGTTTCTACTAAAAATACAAGAAAATTAACTTGGTATGATGGCAGGTGCCTGTAATCCCAGCTAGTTGGGTGGCTGAGGCAAGAGAGTTGCTTGAACCCAGGAGGCGGAGGTTGCAGTGAGCCGAGATTGTGCCTCTGCACTCCAGTCTGATGACAGAGCAGGATTCCGTCTAAAAAAAAAAAAAAGAAAGCAAACACTCATGACCATAGCCCTTCTTTTACAGTCGTTTTGCCTTTATGTCAAGTGTTTGAATTTTGTAGGATGATTAATTCTAATAAAAATCTACATATGACCTGTGTTTCTGTGGCCCTGCATGATCTGTAGAACATCTCCATTCACCGATCAGTTCTGTATCACCCTAGAGGTCACTTAGCCTATGGGCAGAAGAGAGAAAGAGGGGCCCAGAAACACATACATGCCCACATGGGAAGCATGGAAGTGCATTTCCATTGATCCTTACAAAAGAACTGAAGTTTCCACAGGAGGAATAAGAGTTAGATATCTGCAAGGACCTCCCAGCTAATAGGGTGGTAAGAAAATATATGAATATGAAGGGACAGGTGACTAGAGGAGGCTAGGATATTTCCCAGGCATCCTGCAAACATGGCATTAACTCTTACTTGCAGGATGGGCAAGGAAATCTCAGATCCCTTAGTCTAGTGTTTTAGGCAGAATTAAAATAGGCAGAAGATTTCTTTTTTCTTCCAATAGAGAGACATTAATGTCCCATTTTCTTGGTTGATGCTATTACAAGCCAATTAAATGTCACTGTGGCTTGGGTCCCACGGCGGTGGGGGAGTTATAGGGTGTTGTGGAGATTACTTGATAATTGCAAAGTGTTGGTAAAATAATAGAATGCCATATAAATGCTGTTCTTAATTATTATTGCTGTTGAATTACTGCACTATATTAGGAGCAGAATTAAACTCTTGGGCCCTGCAGTTATTTATTTACCACTCCCTTTAGGCTGTGGCTATGGGAGTGTAAATAATGATGGAATAACACATCTTCTAGCATTCATCTCCCCTTCTGGAAGCATCTTCCTTCCTTTCCTCACGCCACACCGAGAACAGGGGAAAAGAGCCTTGAGTTTTTTCCTGGGGTCTACTCTGCCCTGGACTTTGGTTGGAAGACCTCACCTACATCTATGGATGTCTCCCTTGTGCCTGCTTCTTTGTGGGTGTCTGAGCACCTCAGCTGTTTGTTGCAAAGCAGACTTCATTGCTGGGCATCTCTTTATAGCCTGGCATAGGTTTGGGACTCAGGAGGTCTCTAGTTGGCCAACAGGTTTACAAGGACCCACATTTGTCCCTCCCTGATTCTTTTGTGGGAAGCACCCCTTTACTCCCATGTAAGAAACAGAGTCCCCCGCAGGCCCCATAGGCCAGGGGATCCT